>PVJL010008431.1:0-66622 GCA_004026885.1 Lyroderma lyra
GATGAAATATTGCCATTTGCGACAAAATGGATGGACCTGGAGATCATCATGCTAAGTGAAATAAGCCAGACAGAAAAAACAAAGAACTGTATGACTTCACTCATATGCGGAATATAAAACTGAAAGCAAAGAAAAAAAGAAATGAACAAACAAATAACCCATGGACACAATCAATAGTTTAATGTTTATTTGGGGACGAATGGGTTAGGGAGGGGAGTGGGAGAGGAGGGGGGGAAGCTAAATATAAGGTGATGGAAAGAGAAGTCACATTAGGTGGTGAACTTATTATACATCAAGTTGACAATGCACTGTAGAACTGTATGCCTGAAACCTATGTAATCCTTGCTAACAGATGTCACCCCAATAAAAAAAAACATGTGATTTTAATGCGAGGGGGAAGAAAATCCATATGCCCATTATTTAGGCAGTAATTACTCTGTATTGAAGACAACAGTTCATGTACCAGCTAACCAATGTTGTCCTCACCTATCTCATCCTTTTTCTTGAAATCATGAGAGAATTTCCCGGTTTTTCTCTGGTGCTCTCTGTGCCCCGCCACATATGGTTTCTGCACTCCACATGCCCTTGGAGTGGGGCATGCTTTCAGTGTTCGTGGTGAGTCAGTTTTATGCCATGCCTCAGCTCATTGACAGAAGACCATTCAAGCTTTATGTTTCCCTCAATGCCTGGGAGACCTGGAATTGGCTTTCCAAATCCATTACTAGGTTCTTGAAGTGAATGAGATGAATCGGTTTTCAGTTCATATTGATCAAGGAGAAACAATGGAACCATATTTAAAACTTAACCCAAACTAAAACTTGCTTTCCTGTTCCTTTATGGAGCTTATAATATATAGCTTAGAATGTATTTCTTCAGTTTTTGAGAATTTCTTGCAGGTGTGTGGTACTCAATCATTAACAACAATTGAAAATTACACTTTGCCTGTCTTATCTGAGAATATATTGTATGATACGGTGAGAACATTAACAATCCCTTATTTTAATTGCAGCTTATTTTGCGATTTCTGCTATATTCTTCTTTTTCAATTTCCAATCTTATAAATCACACAAGAGAAGACTGGGGGTTTAGAATATTTTAATATCAGTGTGAAACAGAATAATAAAAATTATAGACTTAAAAGAGATGCGAGGGAAATCTAATTTAATCCTAACATTTTTAAATGTGGCATCATTAATCCAAAGAAACCAAATTAGCTGGTGGCAGAGCCAGAATTAGAAAATTCATTTATCTGAGTGTGTCCGGGGTGTTCTCCTGTGAGGTGTGTGAGAACTCTGGTTGTGCTAATGGCACTGCTGCCTGATTAGGGCTGCAGAACCCAACACAGCAAAATTCTCTTCAAAATAATTTGTTTACCGAGTTCTCAGGAGAAGCCATGACATAATTAGCTGTCTGGGAAAGAAGCGAATCTTTAAAATGAATGAATCTCTGTAGTTATATTGCTAGTTGGCTGGATACTGTTTTTGGAGTGCTATTATTATTATTTTTTTTTTTTTCTGCCTTTGGGTTCCTTATCACTTTTAGTCTCTTCTTTTTCCACTTTCCACCCTCCCACACTTCGGCCGTTAGGGTTCTACTAGCTCACTGTCTTTGGGAAGGGATGAACAGCAAAAAGCCGGGGAGGAAGAGCTTTATCCTTGTCTTCTTACTTTCAAATCTTCAAGCTCTCCTTTGTTGTTCGTTGGAGTTGAGGAACTTCAGATTTAGGATTCATCGTGACTGCAGCCTCTCAAATCCAATGTCTCCTTTTGAGTAAACAATATGTTCTTTTATAAGGAGGGTATTTGTTATTAGAAAAAAAGGCCACATTTGCTTTACGCCAAGTTAGAAGTAGAGAATATAAATATGCACACGTAATATATGCACGCACATGTGTATTCGCCATAGGTACCGACTTACGTGAAGGGATAGCACCTCCCTGCTGTACACGGCTGTTTTGCCGTGGTTTCCAGGTGGAGAGCTACGTTTCATGGTGACCATACTTGAGTCGATCTTAACTATTTCACGTCTCATATTAATGACTGTTACTTTATTCATGATTGGTTTGCTTCCATATTGTAGTCAGTGTGGGGACCTATAGCAAATTACCATTTCTTTCTCATAGTTCTGGAGTTTGGAAAAATCTAAGATCAAGGCGTGGGCAGACCCAGTGTCTTGTAAAGGCCTACGTCTTGGTTTATCTTCCTGTCTTCCCACACGGTGGAGAGCAGAGAAGGAGGAAGCAAGCTGTCTTGTTTCTTGTTAAAGCCCATTAGGAGGGCTCCAGCCTCATGACCCAAACACCTCCCAGAGGCCCACCTCCTAATACCATCACTTAGGAGATTAGAATTGCATCATACAAACTTTAGGGGGACACAAGCATTCAGTCTGCAGCGAATACTTTAAAAAGTGCTTTTAGCACTTCAAAGTATTCCAGTACTTATTTCAAAGGTTTTGTCTGACAGCTCTATAAAATGAATGTCACCAGGAGTGCATTCCTGTTCAGAGTTCTGTTATTGTTGGCTGTCTTTCTTAGCATTAAAGTTCTACCTGTGGCTTTAGAATTTCAGTTTGGAAGTGTATTTTGTGTAGGAATCTTCTCTCTTTGGTTTTTATCCCCCATCCCTTTCATCCCTTCTCTTCTGTACCACTCACCCTGTCTGTCTGTGGTTTTTGCAGGTGACTCCTCTGAGGTCCTGTCAGGCCACATTTCTGAATCTAGTTACTTAAGTAGCCACGCGGGGCTATTGCTTCAGCAGCTCTTGGAGTCACGAGCAGTTATTATCGGAGGCAGGGAGTGCCTTTGCTGGCCTCATGCCAGTGTCTGCTGCTTTTGGGCACTGTCGCTTCCCAGGCCCCAGGCCCTGCTGTTGTTCGGCCTCCTTTCACAAGCACTAGGGTACGTTTGTGTTTTACGGTTCCGGGGAGCAGAAGTCTAACATGGGGGTCTAAGGGACACTTTGTTTCCTTGTTTTTTTTTCCAGCTGCTAAAGGCTGCCTTTGTCCCTTATCTTGTCACCCTTTCTACCTTGAAAGTTGACAATGGCCAGGCAAGTCCTCATGTGACATCACTCTGACCCTGACTGCCTGCCTCTCTGTTCCAGGTTTAAGGACCTTTGTGATTACATTGCGCCCACCCAGATAATTCAGGGCAATCTCCCTACTTCAAGGTCAGCTGCTAAGCAACCTTAATACCCCTTTCCCGTGTAATGTGACATACCCAAAGATGCCTTTGGGAGGCCAGTATTCTGTGTACCATATTGGGGTACAGGGATGACATTGGTGGTCCTTTCACCTGCCCTGGTCTCCAGCAGTGTGTCTGCATGCAGTGACCCATTTTCACAGGGAGCAGTGCTGGTCCCATTGACCCTCCAGCTGCTTTCACCCCTGGAGACCAGCAAGCTGAGATCTTCATACCCTGGCGGTTTGGGACATTTGTTCTGTTTCTGATTCAGAGGGTTATTTATTTTGTATTTTGAATCACCTATGTCTTTGTGAGCTTCTGTTTTTACATTTGATCTTTCTTCCTTAAGACTCTGGAACAGTGAGAGTTCTGAAGCACGAATCTGCCTTGACAACTTGATACGGAAGCCCTCTAAATTCTAACTGGAGCACACAGAGGCATCCTTAGGAAAACTCAAAGTAGTCGGCACATTGTCAAATCGGAGGAATAGGAATGTTGTATTAGTTTCCTAAAATAGGAGAAATGAGGGGGTTCCCTGGTGGTGTAGTGGCTAGGCTTTGGTGCTCTCAACGCTGAGGGCTGGGTTCGACTCCTAGCCAGGGAACTCCCCTCAGTGTGATGCCAGAAGTCTGAAACCAGGTGTCAGCACGGTCATACTTGCTCTGAAGGGTTAGGGAAGGACCCTTCCTTGCCTCTTCCAGTTCCCAGTGGATCTTGGCTTTCATTGGCTGGATGCATTGTCACTCCACTGTGCCCCTGTCTGTATAAGGCCTTCTCCTCTCTGAGTGGCTCCGCTGTATCCCCATGTCCAGTTCTCTCTCCTTCCTCTATAAAGGCACAGCAGTCACCGGAGTAAGGACACATCCTAATCAGTATGATGTTATCTTAATTTGATTATATCTGCTAAAACCCTATTTCCAAATGAGGTCTCATTCACAGAGACCAGGGGTTAGGAACTGAAACTATCTTTTGGGGAAACGTAATTCAACCCACAAGAAATGTATTTTAAAAAAAAATGGTTCAGACGTATTTGTTTTATTTTCCCATTTAAAGTTGGCACTCACTATGGGGACTGAGTCAGTTATCTCTTCCCTGTGCCAGTGCTTTGTAGAAACTAGCTGCTCAGTAAACACCCAGATTGACTTGGTGACTATTTGCCGTGATATGCTGACCCTCCTAAGATCTGTTACAACCAGAGGGAGAATGGAGTTAACAGCATTTTCCAAGACAACTGTGTTTGCGATGAAATACTGTCTCAAAGGGAGCCTTTGTGGAATGCAGCATGAAATAAAGGAAAGGACATGGACCTGAAGACATTTTGAAATTAAATAGAGTCGGTTCTACTTTTGAGGGGTGGGAATGACATTTCTAAGCATGTTGTTAGAGGTGAAAACCAAAAAAGAAATACCTGAATAGATTTGACTGCCTTTTTATACTTCATTGTGTCAAAGAAGAGTATCACCAGCATTAAAAGCAAAGGACGAAGCAGGGAAACAAAAGCAGTTAGGATAGCTGACGTCTACGTGGCCCTGAGTGATGCAGTGATAAAATAAACTCGGGAATTTTTCCATTAGAGAGCTGTTGGTATTGCAGTAGCATTAAGGATGCTTGTTTTTAGTTTAATAAGATATGATGCTTTAATCTGATCTGGTAAAACTGAACTAATAATCACACTTTATTGTGATCACAAATTTTATCTTTTAAAACCATAACTGTTTGAAAATCAAGACTGTATTTCCAAAAATTGTGAGTGTGTGTATGTGTGTAAAACCAGATTGCATTGGATTTTTATGAAGGTAAGATAAAGCAATAAATATTCTTATGAGAGTGGAGAGATGAAATCACATTTACAAGTTATTTAAGCTGACTTGATATAAATAAATTTCACCATGTTTATAGAGCCTCTTTCCTTTAAAATAAAGCTAACTACAAAGTAATAATTATTTCTTTTAACTCAGTGTATGGGATGCTTCATTTTGGCTTCATGTGCAAAGAAACTCAAACTCCCTGTGGGAAGTTTAAATTTCTCAGCCTCCCTTCTGTACCCATTCCTCATGCTCTTTTCTTCTTGGCCCCAAAGCCTTCCCAACCTGCTTTTTAAGGCGCTGCTGCTGCCTTTGTGAAGCAGAGATGCCTGGGTCTCACTCAGGTCTCCTCCGGCCAGAGCAGGTGTCACGATCTTCTATCCCATCACATCCTTTAAAATAAGGGCTCAGCTTCAGTATCCATGAGGGGGAGAGGAGTCCGATAAAGCCAGGGGACCCCTTATGCTGCCTGGGGTTCTGTGTCCCCACCCACCCCCAACTTCCAATTCCAGGAGCATCTCCATTCATCATCACATGGCTTACTTCCTTGGTGCTGGGCTAAGGGGGCAGGTCCTAGATCTTAGCATGGGACCTCCATCACTGGGACAGGTCTCTCCACTCCATAGAACCAGTGAGGACACCCTGGGTAGGACCAGCTACCGCCTTACTCACAAGTAGTTCTCAAGGTACCAGAGAGGGTAGGAAGGGGGCTATCACAGAGGTCCTGATGCACACAGTTGTATACGTCCTAAAACTAGATGACACACAGAAATATTATCAAGGTGTTTCTATGCCGTTAATACCCACTAGCTAATGTCTACTTCATTTTTACCCCTAGGGTGTTATCTTTATCAAGAGGAAGAAGCCCAGAACCTTGGATTTCAAACAGAAATCAGGACAGGTTGTGGGATGCCCATTGTCCCAGGGAATGGGGGTGGCCATTTCGAAGCAGAGGTGGGGGAAATTTCCAGGGATAGTCTTATTTCCAAGAACACCTTGCACTTTCTGATATGAGTCACTGCACTGAGGTTTGCAGTGGAGTTCAGATGTGTCTGTGTGTAAGAATTCACTGGTGTGAGTAAGTGAATGTGGAGATTCCCTGGTTTCAACACATGAATGATTTAGGCTCAGCGAGTCTGGAGTCTACATAGGAATCTTTTTTTTTTTTTTTAAAGAATGCGTCCTGGAAACCATCTCGTGAGTAAGGTGTGATTTCCACTCTTTAGAGAAGTAAGGACACTGAAGCTTAGTGGGATTTGTTTATTTACCTATAGTCACCTGAATGTGAAGGGATCAAGCTAAGCTTGTACTCCATTTCCAATGCCGAAGCCTGTTACTAACTTAATCTCCCCATGGAACTGCTGCAGTGCTGTTTCCCTGTTGTTGGTCTGGAACACAGACGTGGAATAAGAAAGGCTTCTTTTTGCTGAGCCTTGAGCTTGTCCACGTGGACTTGACCCTTGTATGACCCTGAGCATGGACGGTCTGAGAGACTCTGAGGGGCGCTGGGCACCAGAGGACATAGCTGCTGTCTCTGCAGAATCAACAGCAGAAGACGTCAGTGTTGAAAGTGGAACTACCAGTGCTCCGACCTCCCTCATTCTACCGTATTTTGCTGTGTATAATGCACACTTTTTTGCCCAAATTTATGAGAGAAAAATAAGGATGTGCAGTATACATGGGTAGTACTAATTCCATACCTATAAGTGTTTTTAATTTTTTAATTTATGCTTCTAAGTTAAAAGTGTAACTCTAGAAATCAATAATGACATCCATATGCAAAATAATAGCCTGGAATATGATAATTTTTTTATATAAAAAATTTTATACATAACATTTTTTGTACCTTGTATCTGTTCTTGTGTTTTATAATTATTTGTTACATAAAATTTCCTGGACTATAATAGATTAAAAAAATAAAAGCCAAAATTTCTTTATAATACATAAAAACAAGTATCTAAGTATAAACAAATAAAAATTTGAATTAAAAATTAAAACAAAAGGATTTTTCCCCCTGAAAGTTTGGGCCCAAAACGTGGGTGCGCGTTATACACGGGAGCGCGTTTTACACAGCCAAATACAGCATTTGGGTGGAGTCTCACAAATGTGACCGGTCAGCACAGTTCCCACACATCAGAAACGGGTCCGAGGCTCAGTGAGTGACCCGTGCCTGCCCCCTGTGCCCCACCCATCCCGACCCGCCCAGCTGACTCTTACTCTTCCTTCTGGAACGAGTGAGATTTAATTTGGGAGTCGGACCCTCGCCTGGCCTGTGCCCTGGGAGACAGTCTGCACAGGGCTTGGCCGGCCTCACAATACATGCATGAGAAGACACCCCTCATGTTTTGAGGTGAGTGCTGTTGGAGCACACTTGAACGTGTGGCTGTGCTCCTTCGCCTGATGAGTCACTGAGTCTGTGAGAGGCAGGTGGCGGGGGAGGGCTGGAGGTTTGAGGCTAGAATGGCCACGTGCTCCTGATTCCCCCTCAGTCTTATGGATTGTGACCTCTCAACAGCATGAGACCATCTGGCCCACTGCAGATAAGGGTATTTGAGGTGCATGGAAATTTTGGTGTATCTAGTTTGCGTATGGAGCTTTTAACATTGACTCAAGAAATTATTTCTACCAGGTATTCAATACTGCTCTGGCTGACTAACTTAAATACTGCATGTGGGATATTATTTTACCTCTTCTTGGTAGTGAAATGGGAATTAACAAGGAACCTTCTAGGCGTAGAAAAATGGCAAAAGACAGAGGCTGTCGGGCTTGGAAAAGGCTTAGCGCTGAAAAATCACTGTTTGAAGGTAGTGAGCAGAAACACGAATGAAGGCTCTGTGGAGAGGGAGTTTTAGCTGTGTGTGGAAGTACAACTGAGACAGTGGATGGCCCCAACTGTGAACGGACACAGGGCCTGTGGGGGTGAGGGCCGGGGTGAAAAAGCACGTGCCCCACGTTGACAAATTGTCTCACCATGAGGATGTTGTGTTGTCTTAGTTTTAGGAAACCCCCAGGAACAATTGTTCTAAATGTGCAACAACAACAAAATATTCAGTAATTAATTCCCTCTAGTCAGTCTCTCTGTGCAGGCCTGTGGGGAGGAGCAAATGGGCCTGCTCCAGCCAGCACTGTAAAAGCTGCCCCAGAGCCCCGGGGGGCTGAGCTCTCTCCAGTCACAGGCTCCCTCCTGCGTGGCTGTGGCTTTACGAGGCTGGGATCAACCCGTGGGCACAGAAGTGGCTTGGAGTGTTTCCGGAGAGTTTGGAATCCTTTATCCTCGAATCTTCTTTGGGATTGGTGCCAAAGAGTAGAGAAACCAATTTGATTTAAAAAAGAGAAAAATAAGTACATATGGGTAATTGTGCCCTACAGTTCTCCATAGAGAATATAGTATTCAAGGAAAAACACCTTAGTAGAAACAGAAACTTGAATTACAGTACAAGGTAGTTGAAGAGAAATACTGGCTTTGGTACTTGGAAAAACGTGAGTTGACGTATTTATATGAATGGTAGGGTTTAATATGCACTTTGAATTAATTGATGAAGGTTATCCATTGGGATGATTGTTAAGAGTGGGATAAGAGATAACGAAGTAGGTATGGTGTTTCTGAAAGCAATAACTCGACTTAGATCATGTATGGAAATGGGAGGCAGTAAAGCACGAGAGTGAGCTTTCATTTTGAATCCAAATGCCTGTGTTCAGGTCCTAGTTTCGCTCTAGCTGGCTGCTAACGTTCACCAACGTGGGCTGCCTTTTTTTTTTTTTTAATCCATCAAATGGGAATAATAACCCTAGTCTTGTGAATATCATACCAGGTCTTGGGGCTGTAAAGCTAAAGAAAAGTACCTACAGTTCTTGTCATTGTGGAGTTTGCGGTGTGATGGGAGAGGGGGAGAAATATAATAACCAAATAATTGTAGGAATGAGTCTAAAATTATAGCTGATTGTTTTATGATCACAGCCCATGTTCAGAATTCTGAAAATCAGGGAATTAAAGCTCATTTTAAACCTTTCTTTGGAAATCAGCATCATATCTTCAGGGTCATGTCATAGTAAAGAGGACCTCTAAAGAACATACTTAAAATTGATAAGAGATTAGTAGTTTAAGACCGAGGCAGATCTTGCTACTGAGTTCTGTTTGTAACTGACCAAAATGTTGAACAGAGACATTGAAAACATGCAGAACAAAGACCCTAAAATGAAGATCCGTTTATATTTTGATGATTTACTTAGCTTAGGTTTCCCTCCTGTTAATGCTGCAGTTTTTAGTGATCTTACATCAGGTGATTTATCAGACATAGTTTCACCTTTATTGTATAACTAATCAGGTTTCTCATATTCAGGGGTCTATTGCCCTATCATCATTGTTACCAAGATACGAAGATAGGTTTAATTTAGAGTCTTTATTAAGACCGTCTGACAGCAGTGATTTCCCCTCAGCCCTGTGATTAGCCAGCATTATGTCTCCGGGCACACCGCAGTGCATGGAAGGGTCCGGCTGCGTGCCTTTCCCTCGGACGCTTTCTCACCAGGAGGGACCTGGCATCAATCAAACATGGACTAAATTTATTCATGTTATTGCTGGCCAATAATTCCCCTTTCCACACTTTATAATAGTCTTGCACCATTTCTTGCAAACACAAATAGAGGACTAGTTCAGACATTACCAACTTTCAGAGCTTAGAAATAAACATTTTTAAAAATGTGATTGCAAGAAAGAAAATTCTAAGGAGCGCCCTTATCTGAAAGGAACCAACTGCAGAATCATGGCTAGTCACATTTGTAGGAAAGAGATTCATTATATCACCGGACCAAGTTTGTAGGAATTCTAAGGCCTGCCAAGGACTCTTCTCATAGTTTTCCCGGCTCTCATTTAAAAACACTCTCCTTAGTTTATTTCGGGTCTGTTTTTCAGCAATCCAAGAAAGCTCAGGGTCATATATTTTACCTGTATTTCTTTAAAATGTCTGTGTTGCAAAAAGCAGAATGTTCTGGTTATAATGTAACCGGTTCACCTTTAACATCTTTATACCTTTCTTTGAAAAGGTCAGAGAATGTCTCAAGTTTGTAGGAAATTGCATTGCTCAGGTAGGCAGAGAGTTTTTTTTTTTTTTTTTTTTCCTAGCAAAGACCTGGATGTCCCAGCCATTCCTGGTCTTATGTTTTCTCACCTTTGGCACCTAATAGACCAGAAGCTTCCCAGATACATGCATCTGCATCCCAGGGAGGAAGCAGTATAAGCCTCCTGGGAATCACTGCAGGGGGCTCTCCAGAAGGTTCCTGTGGGAAAGAAACAGTAACAGGGACTTCGGAGTCACACCACTGGAATATATTCAAGGTGAAGCTTCTCTTTCTTTTTACTCAGGCTGCTTTTCTTCTTATTTTCATATAACAGAAAAGCAGAGAAAAAAATATTTGCCTTTGTCTCTGCTTCATGACTTTTCATATAATGACTAAAGTTTTAGCACTTACGAGTTCCTACTATTAAAACATCTGCTCTACAACTAATCCTGCAGATAAAATGTGGCCCTTTTGAAAAATACAACAATGAAACTTAAGATAGCATAGGAAAATAATTTCATGACCTTGGCAAAGGTAGGCAAATAGTTTGCATAACAGGACACAAAAAGCCCTAGCTTTAAAGGAAAAAAGTTGAACTACTTAAGAACTTCTGTCTACCAGAAAATATCACTAAAAAAGTGAGAGGACAAGCTACAGAGTAGAAGACATTTGCAATGCCTTTATCTGACAAAGCGCTCACAGTCAGACTATATAAAGAATATATACAAAACAGTAAGAAAAAGGGGAATCCTTAAAAATGTGCAAGAAACTTAAACAAGCACTATAAAATAGGCTATTTACATGGCCAATGAACATGTGAAAATGTGTTCAATATTTTGTTTTCAATGAGGCAACAACCAATCAATAATATGATAGCATTGTATGCTTACCAGAATGGGTTAAAAAAAAAAACAAAACAAGACAGAAATTACAGATGTTGATGAGCAAATGGAGCAGCTGGACTTTTCACATACTTAAGTGTATGTGAGATCTCTCCGGAAAACTGACAGCATCTGTAAGAGATAAATATTTGCCTAATGACTTAGCACTTCTACTCCAGAGCCGTACGTGTGTATGTGCATCGTTACCAAAAGACATGAAGCATTTTCACAGGAGCCTGTTTGTGACAGGCCCAAACTGAGAGCAGCTAGCCACCAGTGGTATGGTGGCTATGTGGCCGTATGTTTATTCAGTGGCATATTGCACAGCTGTGAAAAAGAACACATTGCTTCTACAACACAACATGGATGGATTTTGTGTACATTGTGATGAGTGAGAGAAGTCAGACAGAGAAAAAATAAAAAATTGTATGATTCCATTTATATGAAGTGCAAAATTGGGCAAAGCTAATGCATTATGTTAGAAGTCAAGATATCGAGTACCTTTGATAAAGTGGGGACTAGGAGGGCGCAGGGGGCTTGAGGTAACCTTTCTGTTGTTGATTCTAGGAAGAGACATACGTGTAGTGACATACAGACATTTTTAAAACGCCAATTAAGGGACAACTTTTATTTTTCACGTCAGCAGAGGGCATGCATGTATTTGGATAGGAAAAAAGCTTTTCATGATAGATTTGCCTGCAGTCCCCCTGGGATTTATTGAAGTGGTGACCCAAGACCAACATCTGGGATTAAAGCCAGATACTCTGAGTCTCTCGGATTCCATACTCAGTCTCTTATCTTGTTCCTGACTGTTGGCACATTGGAGTTGTTGCTCTCTAAAATTTAGATTTGTCAAAGTTTCTTCTAGCACGTCAGGCCATTGTCTGTGTTCTGCATGGACAGCCATTTTGCAAGCATCCCACTGGACAGATCTCAAGGTTCTGGACAAAACTGTGGGGCTGTAGTGATTGATGGTCTATGGTGGGGCAGAGGGAAGAGACTAATGTGACTCCTGGATTTCTGGGTTAGGTACTCAGGTGGCTAGAGATGTACCCCAAGCCAGAGGACAGAAAGAGGAGGGAAGACTTGTGGGCTCCGTGGCTATGGTGTTAGAGGTCCTGGGTGCCTATACTCAAGTGGGTTGAGAACAGGGTTTAGAATCTCTAAAAAGTGATATGGGTTTGTAATCTAAGAATGGAGTAATCTAAGTGCATTCGTAGTAGTACTGCTAATATGACAAGATAATTCATAGTTTGCATCCCCACATTTTATTTTTCAAGATGTTTTCTGTGCCAGTGGGTGAGCAGATTTAATCTCCTAACTTGGCCTCTAAGCTTCTTAAACTTTAGAATGCAATGTTTTGAATTTTCATTTACTGTGAATATAGGTGATTTACCTTAGAAATGTCTCAGTATCTCTTGATTTTACAAAAGATAGAGGAATCGATAATTTGCTGGATTTATAGTCAGCTTTATCAGACAGAATGGAATGACTGGCCTTAATTATAAATGCTATTTGTTTTTTGGGGTTTTTTTTTTGTTTTTTTTTTGGTTAAATTTGTTGTCTTATAATGATAATCAAGAATATGTGAGAACTGGAAAGAGTAAGTATGTATTAATTTCAATGTATAAGAGTGACTGGAGACTTTATTATATCTTAGATATGTGAGTACATTTCAAGGATATTTTAGATTTGCTAGCTGGAAAATAAAGGTACAATTAAAATGAGAATTTGTAAACTCAGTGAAGAGGCTAAAACATGTGAAATTCCTTAATGCAAACCGGAGCATTTAAATTTAACAGTAATTCGGTGATCCCAACACATTCACCACAGTTTGAGTTTCCGTTAGTAGTTCCGGTGGGAAGCCGTGTTAGTGAACCATGTTTCTTTTTTGCTAACCTTTCTCTGTACTCATGGATTCTCTACTCTGATTTATGAGGTAACGGGGTATTCTTCATGCTACTATAGCTTAGACAAAGACCTGCTGATACACTTTTTTTTTCTAAGTTGAAATCAAGCCATAGAAGTGCAACTATAAACACCAAAAATTCCAGAAATTCAAGTTTTAGAAGCTACCATTTCACAGGTTGCCCTGCCAAGGAGCGTAGGTAATATTCTTGTTGATTTATGTTGCTATTAAATGTGAGGCCTTCATTTATATTGCATGGAGATGCAGAATATTTTGATCATAATATTGCACAAGCATAGTGTTTTTCTGGTCACAGCAGTATTTTATGGTAGGGCCTCATTCAAACTTTGCTTTTTTTTAGAAGACCTATTTTCTCAGATGCTCCTTCTCTATGCTATATATCAGCAAGTCATAGAAAACCCATCAGCAAACTGTTTTTGTTTTATAATTCTGTAGCTCTGAAACACTTCTATATTCAGGATACAATAATAGCAATTATAATGAGAAAAGAAAATCTTGATCTGCAATCAGAAAGACTGTTAATTTTCTTCCTAAGTGACCCATTGATTTGAACCCGCAATTCAAAATGTAAGTCTTGGAAAATATGTGCAAAATGGCTTTGGGTCTTTAAAAAGAAAACTATTTTTAAAAAGAACAAATTGTGATTGATTGCACATTATATCAACATGCACATGGGGCTAGTTTTGCAGTTCAGAGATGGAAAAATTCCTGTTGGAATTACAGAAAAATAGATTTATTTAAAGGGAGCCCAAGGCATTGGAAGCAAGAGGATGGTGGATCGGGGAGATAGCCTGAACTGCATTCTTTGCGTGTTATTAGAAGTGTGTGTCTAGGATGGCCCTTGGAGTGGTTTATTCTGAGGAAGGGTAACCTGTGGGACAGGAGGTAACATCCGTGGGGGCCAATGATGTGGCTGTGGCCTGGACCTCAGAGGGCACAGCGTGGACTTGAGAAGAACACGTACATTCCCTGGGGTTCTGAAATGGAGTTCGATGTTAGTAAGCAGGAAGAGCACAGACCTGAGTAGAGAGACTGAGATTCGAGGTCCACTTTGTCACCCAAGAGCTGGCTGGGCTTGGGCAGATGACTTCACCTCTAAAAATTAGAGGGGTCATTGGCACATGCTTCCTCAGGCAGCTTCCAGTTTTGATGTTGTGGGACTAGTTGTGGGCTGGCATTTACCTGTGAGGAAAGGCTTTGTTAAACAAGGTGTCAACAAAATCATGGGGACAGAGGACATTAAGTGAAAAGCAAAGCAAAACAAAAATCTCTAAGTGCTGTTAAACCACACGGTCACGGCCATCGGCCAACACTGCACATCCATTTATTCACCAGCAGAGAGTTACGGGACAATCAGCACGCCCAGACCTGTGCCCAGGGCTGAAGTGAGAGGAGTGAAGGCCACGCGGAGAGTCTGCACAGGTAAGTGTCGGACAGGTGATCAGATGGCTCCACTGTAGGCTTAGGAAAAAGTAAGTAAGGTGCTGTCGGAGTTAGGGAGGGACATGCCAGTGGAGAGCGAGAGTGGGCTACCTGAGCGAGGGTCTAAACAAGGGGGATGTCCGTGTGAAGGCCTGGAGAGCAAAGACACCACGCTGAGGTCCAGGCACTCTAAGAACTACAGGTCAGCTTGAGGCAGGGAAGTGCTGAGAGGTGAGAGCAGGAACGTGAACACAGGCAGAGCTCAGAGGTCCTGGCTGTTTGTTTCTTCGCTAGGGGAGTGGTAGACAGGTGCTAGGGAGGGGCAGGGGTCTGAGGCAGAGGCCTCAGCCCCACGCCTGCATCTCGCTCCTGGCCCCTTGGGCACCCAGCGTCTCTCCAGCCTTGGGCTTGTTCCCTCCTATGGGACGTGTGTCCTCTTCCTGCCCTGGGTGGGGGTTTGGGGTGAGCAGCTGGTACCAGGTAGGTGGAAGGAGTGGAATCCAGCTGCTGGCACGTCCTCTGGGGCTTTGAACAGAAGCCTCTACGTTTGCAGCCGCCTGGGCTGCAACCTCAGTTCTTCCCAAAGTTAGGACCATACCTGGGGCCCGGGATGGGGGTCGGTGGTTAATCAGTACTCCAGGAACCTGGAGCCCTCTGTGTTGTTGTTGTTGTTGTTGTTGTTGTTTTCTAAAAGGATCACCTGTTAGGATGCCCAAAATGTTTGTAAATGAGGGTGTACTCAGGGGGAGCCAGGGAGATAATTTGGGGCTGTTTTTGGTTGAATTGTGTCCCCTACCACAAATTCAAATATTGAGGTCCTAGCCTCCAATACCTCAGAACGCGACCTTGTTTGCCAACAGATGTAACTACTTAAGATGAGATGATACTGGAATAAGGTGGGTACCTACTCCTACGTTCTGGTGTCCTTACAAAGACACAGACACACACACAGGGAGAATGCCATGCGAGACAGGAGTGTTACTTCCAAAAGCCAAGAAACACAGGGGAGGGCCGGCAAACCTCCAAACAGCTGGGGAGGAGGCGTGGAATGATTCCGTCTCGCAGCCCTCAAAAGGAAGCCAGCTGTCCACACCTCGATCCTGGACTCCCAGCATCCAGAACCGAAGGCATTAAGTTTCCATTGTTTAAGCACGTGGTTGGTACTTTGTTATGGCAGCCCTAGAAAACTAATATACGGGCAATTCAAATAATTTAAAGATTTAATGTCTTATGGAGTTATTTCTTGTCAAATTCCTTAAACTTATAATGAAAATATAAATATATGCCTCTAATGAGGGCACTAAAGCTTAATGGTTGTCTAGCTATTAATAATAAGAAGATGAGATGCTAATTTAAATCCTGGTTTGGGACCAATACTTGTGTTGATAGGACTGATCTGCACACAAAAGTTAAATGTGAAAAAAAATGTCAGCATGTTTTTTGAACTTGAAAATAGTGATATCATATCTATTTCTTTTGTGTAATTTAGGATTATTATTAAATAGATGTAGACATGCCTGTGTATCCCTAGAGGAAACTACTAGATGCACTGAAGAAACATTATTACCTACAAGTGACTTTGTTGCTATTTTATTATTAAGTCTTTGGGTATTAGACATAATGGTGTGAAAGTCAGCAGAATGAAAATTAAGTTTTTGACTTTATTTCTGAGTCATTAGTGACCTAAGGGCAACCATTAAATTAATATGTTATATTCAGTTTCTCCAGATGCGAGCTGGAAATAAAAAATTGCCTGCTATTTTATTCTCTTTTGATTTTGTTGAGAAGATTAAGGATAAGCATTTTATTTTTCCTTAAATACAAAGTGGTATTATTTTATGTGCACATCACAATTCAGAAACAACATAGAGACATGTGCTGGTCGATTCCCAGAGGAGCACAATGTACCTGTGTAACTACGTGATAAACATTAAGATTGCTCATATTCCTAGGGAAGTGAACATAACCATGCCCTGGATTTCATTATATTAAAACATAAGTCCCAGGGCATGTGCTGAGTGTTTAAGAAGATATGTGTGATAATGGCATGCTTTCAATGAGAGGGAGTAGTCACCCTTGAAGTCATAAATGTGGAGATGGATCCAAAGCTTCTCGTCTCGTCTTTTAAACATCATCCCCAGTTTGATTTTCACTACAGCTGGTGTTTTTTCCTGTTGCTCAGATACCACTGGCCTAAATTGTACTAAATTGAGTGAACCCGGAAGGTGCCAGGACAGAAAATGATCATGTGAAAATGAATGATTCTGTCACTGCACAGCCGCCTTAGGTCACACGAGTGGCGCTGCTCAGGATGGGCCTGGGCTAGCCATTTGCATCGTGGAGTATGATTTGCCATAATGAACCGACTTGGTTAAAAACATGCAACACATTAAATGCATCTCCAGCAGCAATACAAAAAAAAATTGACATTTTTATAGAGTTGCATTTTATTCAAATAGCAGAAAAGATTCATTAGCTGAACACAAATGTGTGTATTGGAGGTGTAGAGGTGAGGACAGTGTTTGTCTGATGCACGTGTTTGCTTTTTGATTTTTGCAATCACTTTCCTTTTTGGACTGTGTGGCCCAAGAATAAAAAATACCTGTATGTCAGTGGGAGATTAATTCTTTTAGTGGTTACTGAGGGCTGGAAGTGCAGCAGGAGAGGTCAATGGGTCAGTAAAATAATTTTCCATATGTAGGTGTCCTGTTATTTTAATAATCAAATGATTTGGCTTTTCCCTAATATGCAGCTGGTTTTCAGAGTTGCAGTGCTTTCCTTCGGTGAAAGCCTCAGGAGATTTCGTGTAACAGAGAATGGTCGTTTACTACAAACTAGGATTTGCCATTCAGCAGGACTGCTGTGATATGTTGAAGCACAGACAGGATTTATGTTCATTTACTCCGTTTGACTATGTGTTAGGCATAATAATGGCCCCCAAAGAAGACCATGTTCTCATTCCTGGAACCTGGGAATATGTTAGCTTACAAAGCAAAAGCGATTTAGAAGATATGAATAAGTTAAGGATCTTTATATGGGGAGATGATTCTGGATTCCCTGATGGAATCACAAGGCTCCTTTAAACCTTTCTTAGCTGTGAGCAGAGGGATGGATATGTGGCCACAGGAGAACAACAAAGAGATTTGCAACACTGCTAGCTTTGAAAAATGAAGAGGTTTCTATTATAGATGCAAAGAAACAGATTCTCCTTTAGAACCTGCAGAAAGGAAATGCAGTCCTGCCAGCACATTGATTTTTGTCAGTGAGACCTGTGTTGGCCTTGTGACCTATCAAACTTTAAGACAGTATGTTTATGTTGATTTAATTGGTTACAGCAGCAATAGGAAACTACAGCAGACTCTGTATCTCAGGTGTGGGGAATGGAATCATAAAACCACAATTATCCCTGGAGCCCAGAGAGATATCTATATATCTATGTACATGTATATGCAGACGGTGCCAAAAAATGTATACACATTTTAAGAAAGGAAAAACCTGTATTAAAATTGTAATACTCAATAGATACCGATAACAAAAGATGAACACAAGTCACGTTTGACTTCTGCAATTACAAGAGGTGCTCACAGTGGTGACCATCAGCGTCCAGACACTTCTGATTACGGTGAACTACCGCTTGAGCCACGGTGACCAAAGTGTCCGCTGGTATCACTGTGCATGCCGTTTCCATTTCTACCTGAAGTACCGCCACTGTAGCCGTTTTCTACAGTCCACCACACCCTTTAAAGGCCCCTACTAGTAGAAGTCAGGGGGTGTTAAGTCAGGAGAATGTGGGGGAAACTCAAACAACATTTTCAAATTTCAAATACCACTTCAACATGGTCTTGTGCTCCTTGAACGACAGCCATGCTTCTGCCGTTTTCTTTGGCCTGTCACATGGTGACCCTAGCATTCATTTGATTAATGCCATCTTTTGAGCAAACATCATACCACGCATTGCTACCGTAATTCAATTCAACTCTGAAAAGTAATACATAGACAACATCACTTAAAATGTGTATGCAGTTTTTTGGCACCCTGGTATAAACACACATATATACACCAACTCACACAAATATACATAGACATACATACATGTAATTATATGTAATTTCTAATTGTTAAAATTGAAAATTACTTCTGAGTTGCTGTGTTGGTAGAGGAAATCCATATAGTAAACAATATATAAAAGGAGTAAAATTGGGGTAGTCCCCTCAGCTATGAAGAGCAACTACTGAAAAATGGTAGTTTTGAATACTGACCAGTATCTTGTTGTTAAACATTGCACCCACCTGGTTATTTTAAGTGCCTTGGAAAGACTGTAACTTTTTGAATGCTATTGATTCTGATTCAGAAAATATAGATTTTTCTTCTTTCCTTTTCAGAAATGACAATAAAATAAGCAACAGTTATAACGTGTATTTCATTAAGATAAATGAGATTATCGATGTTATGCTAAAGCAGCACATCTCAAACTTTTGGTTTCAGGACAACTTTATAATTTTAAAGAATTGTTGAGGACCCCTCCCCCAGAGTCTTTGTTAATGTGGGTTATATACAATGTTGTTTATTGTTTTAGAAATTTAAACTGATAAAATTTTGAAATATACATATTCAATAATTCATTCAAATTAATAAAATGAACCCATTATTTGGTAACATAAATGATATATTTTATAAACATAATTATATATCAAAAATAAAAAAGTGAGAAAACCATTTTAAATTTTTGCAGATTTCTTTAATGTTAGACTTGATAGAAAACAGCTTGATTTCTGTGTCTACTTCTGCGTTCAATCTGTTCCAGTGTTTTGGCTGAAGTATGTGAACAGAATCCAGCCTTGGACAGTTATGTAGCTGAAGGTAATGGACTATTTTAATACCCATTTCAATGATGGTGGATACTCTTCTTTACTATTACTATACGAGGTTGGACAATTAATCCCACAAACTCATCCTAGAAAAAGTGCTACCTACCTCATTGCTGAGTATCACTGTGGTCGCCTTCAAAGTACTCCCCTCAGGAAGCTATGCACCTAGTCCACCCTTCAAAGCAGTTTTGAACTCTTTTTCTGGAATGGCCATCAGAGCTGTTATTGTACCCAAAATCTGACAATTAATTTCACGAACTTACCATCATGTACTTATGTTGGCAGTACTGTACAAGCAATTCAGTAAGATTGACAAGGTTATGACACCTTACCGAGTTGTTTGTACAGTACTGCCAACGTAAATGCACAGTGGCAAGTTCGCAAACTTAATTGTCAGAATTTGAGTATGATGACAGCTCTGATGGCCATTCCAGAAAAAGAGTTCCAAAATTGTTTTGAAGGTGCTGACGTTGGTGCATAGTTTCCCAAGGGGAGTACTTTGAAGTTGACCATAGTGATATTCAGCAATGAGGTATGTATTAATAGCACTTTTTCTAGATGAGTTCGTGAAATTCATTGTCCCACTGCATATACCAGAATTGGACAAATAGTTGTTGCTTGAAGTTTGGTTGCAACTAGGAATCTGAAAACAGTTAACTTTTTGTAGATTATTGCACTAAACCCCCCTGCTCTGTCTTGCAAAGTATATTTTACTTATGGATATATTTGTAACACCATGCATTAGACGTTAGGGAAATACTGGCTCACTCTTCCAAATTTTGACCCATTTCACACAGTATCAAAAAAGTATTTGTTAATGTTATGACCATTCTCATCAAAAAGTCTTTAGTTTTTGGAAAACTGTCAAGCTCATGGAGTATAACAGACACAAGTTTTCTAAAATTCTATTTTTTTTTTTTGCAAGAAGCTCAAATTTATCATTGGTAATAGATACTGTTGTTTTTCTTAAGGTGACAGCAGGGTGGGGGAGGGCTCAATGTAAGACACCTGCCAACACTTCCACCTGTACCTGCTAGGTATGTGGTGGAGGGCTCAACAAAAGAACTATGGTGCCAGCCAGCCCTTCAGTCCTAGAGAGAGCTGCCCCTCCAGCTTATACCAGGCAATTCAGGTCCTCTTTGTATGTCCCTCATGCTTTTCAAGCTGCTGTTTTAAGGCGAGTGTCTGTGAGTGAGTGAGTCTGTGCTTAGGCCCTTTAAGAGGACGCCTGGGTCTACAGCAGCCCTCTTTCTCACCCACATGGAATCCCTGCTGATTTTCAGACAGATGGGGACTCCTCTTTCCTGCACTGGTGCTCCAGACTGGGGAGCTCAGTGTAGGGGTAGGACCTCTGGCTCCTCAGGGGGGAACCTCTGCAGCGGAGATATTCCTCCCAGTTCTTATTTGCCATACTGTGGGTGTGGGACCTGTCCATTTCACATCTCTTCCCCTCCTTGCAGTCTGCCCGTCACTTCTTCATATCCTTATTTATGGGTCTTCTGTTCAACTAGTCTTCAGGTGGTTCTCAATGATGGTTTCCTATACTTTAGTTGTAATTTTGGTGTGGTCATGGGAGGAGGGGAGCACAACATTTACCTTCTCCCTCCACTGACTTTATCAGAAGTCACACAAATGCTATTCTTGAGACAGTTGTCATACTTGGGCTTGCAACATCAGTGTTTTATATGCAATTCTCGTTTTTTTCCCCCCACAAAGTTATTGAAGAGTTGTATATTCAAGGGTTGAGATTTAATAAAACCTAAATAAAATGTATTGCTTCATCAATGACATTCTTAAGTGAAGCTGCATTTCTTTTATTTTACTTTAAGTATGTGGCATTGAAAAATATGACTGTTACTATTGTTTGGTGCCACTGCCTTGACTGGTGCTAAAACTCCTGCAGTTTTATCACCATTGTTTTTGTGCTATCAGTGCAAATATCAATACAGTGAAAAGTCAATTAATATCTTTATAACAACAATAGTTTTGACCTCAGGACACTATGGCAGACAGAATCATGAAGACCCCGCAGACTACAGTCTGAGAACCACCATGCAATAGGTAAAGGTGGCTCTGTTATTCACAAATACTCCTTCTCATTGTGAATTGGGCACTTTGCACAGCGTTCGGGACATAGGAAATGGGGTATTACAAGCTCATATGCTTGCATGGTTCTGCAGATTAATTGTGTATCAGACACCAGAAGGGGTTCGAGACTACAGCAAAGGATGATCATATGCTCTGTCTGGAGGGAAAACAGCCACCCCTCCATTCCAGAAACAGTCCCAGGGTGGTAACATCAGTTTTTCAGGAGACACTATGAAATGGTCTTTTATATAAACCTTTCTGATTTTTAAAATGTGCCAGCTGATTAAGTATTTGAACTTAAAACACTAGCCAAGTACAAACTAAACCTCGCTTCACTCTGGATTTGCCCTGCAGCCAACATCTATAGTAAATGCAGTGACAATTTGATGAAGAAAGGACTTAAATTAAGAGTGACGCAACTGAAATGTAAACAGTGCATAGCTCTCTGTGTAGGTTGTGATAATATTTGCTGGATTAGGGGCTCTGACTCTTCAATTGTCACAGGTAGAGGACAGAGTTGTGCACAGACACCAGACTTGGGAAATCCATGTTCTTGGTCATCAGCTCAGGTTGTAGCTGTCTCAGGTTTAGTATCGAGTTGTACCAATGCAATGTTACAGAACCTTTCCTTGTGAATCAGGCAGAAAAATCCAATTCTTAAAGTGATTTAAGAGATACAGAAGAGTAGCCAAGGGAATGTTGTGATAATTACAGATGTAACCAAACACCCAGAATTTAAAAAATGCTGGGGATAACCATTGAAAAAAAAAACTAGAAAATATTTAATAATAACAGAGTCATTTCTTGGATTCACTAGATGTATTTATCTAAAAATGACTATCTCACAAATGATCTGTGACCTTTTAATATTGTTCAATAGATATTAATGGCCAGTGGGGGACATCAGGCAACTGAACTGGGAGGATAGTCATGAAAAGTAGCCATTAAACAAGTATTTTGTTACAAATAGACCAAACATATTATAGATTTTTTTTGTTAACTTTACATTCAGTAATAAATATTTTTTATGTTCAAGTAACCATGTGAGGTGCTCTGGTTATAAAAAGTTGATGAAAATGCATACTTTTTCTTCTCATGATTTATTCTGTGGTGAGTGATAGTCAGAAATGCAGATTAGTTCATGGAAAGTGCTAGACTTCATTCACCCATAGCATGTACTGAGCACTTGTTTTTGGGCATGTGCTGTTCTGGGCATTAGGGAAAGAGGAATGAACAAAATAGGAAATGTCCTTGACCCCATTCTAGTTTACATTCTAGTGTCCTTTGAAGTAAAAAGACGAGTGCACAGAAGCAGAGGAATGTGAAATTGACTTTACAGGAAGGATCAGGATTTTACGTGGATTGTGGCACATGAGCCAAACTTGTGACACAGAGAACTTGTACAGGTGAAAATGAGGAATTGCTTGGGAGATAGTGGCCTTCTGAATGTTGTAACAATACCTTCTAAGTATAAAAATCTAGGGTGCCTTCAGAGAATTACAAGGGGGACATGGTGGCTGAAGAATTAAGCACCTCAGATTCCCAAACTGCATCACAATGTTATTTTATGTAAAAAAAACTAGGGCTATGGGCTGAAAGTTACTGAGGTTGCAATCTCACAATTCCGAACTATGATAATAAAATTATGTTCGTGCATTCAGCACAATGTGGGAGTATATCAACTCTAAACTATCAACTGATAATGAAATTTTAAGAAACACTATTATATATCAGTTTTGCTCTGGTTTTGATTTCATAATAAATAAAATATCAGTAATTTGCAAAAACAAAGTCTTATATTTCTTGTTCATATTACATTTTAGCTGCATTGTCTGCAGCTTAGCTGGGACTTTGCTCTGTATGTCTTTATTAACCAGGATCAAGGCTAAAGGAACTGCCACAATTTGGGACATGTATTGGTGGCATAGGGAAAACGTATCAGTGGGTGAGGGAGCAGTGACACTTAGGCCTTCTAATTGGATGCAGTGTATACTATTTCCATTCCATTCATTTAGCTAACGCAGGTCACACGATCAAGTCCATCAGTTATGGGGCAAAGAAATCCATTCCTCTTCCTCAGAGCCATTGTAAGTCACATGGCAATTGCTCAGGGATGTAGGTTAGTAACTAATTGGGGATTATATACTCCCTATTGCAATTATTTTCATATTTTGCCTTACTATAGCTTGAGTTCTTGGGTATGTAGAATATAGGGTAGATAGAGTTGCTTTGTTGAAGCATAGTTTAGAAACAAAATCCAAAAATTGTGCACAATTCAATGACAAACACCAAAGGAATTTGTTGTCATAGTACTGGGTCCAAGTCCAGAGGCAGTTGTCTTGAAGGTTTATACAACCGGCTGGTTATACAAGCCGTAATTCATTCATGAATTCAGAAAAGAACAAAGCCCTTGGAAGCTCCAGTTTGGGGATGTTTCTGTCACTTGGTAAAATTCTTCTAATAGAGACGTGAGTGTCTTTAATACATTTTCATAGACTCAAAGGAAGGCATTTCTTGTACTTGTCAGAGAGCTCAAAATAATGCCCTTTTTCTGAACAAGGAGCTCACGAGGCCATTTTCATTCTAAGCCAGAATAAAAGTTGCTTTGGAGCATTTAAAAACCCACTACTGAAATTTATCTAGCGATGCTAAATACCATATTTACTTTTTAGGTGGTCTCAGATTTCTGTAGTCCAGGCACTGAGGACAAATTCTTGGTCTCGTTTTCTTCTGCATGAATGTAGGAGGATCTGGATGGGGGTCCAGTTGTTTATCTGTGGCTCCTTAATTAGGTGAAGCAGTTACTGATATATGGGCAACATTTCAAAAGCTTGCATGATTAACAGCTCACACCACCCATCCCTTTTTTGATACTGAATTTTGAAATTCAGTAATCAGTTTAAAGCAGTGAGTACCCTTCTGGTCTTAAATTAGGTGTTTCTTTTCCTGAGTTTGCTATTCCTGTAAAATACTATTTACAGCATTTGACTAGAAGAAAGTTTGGGGGGAAACCTAGTCACTCAAGAAGCAGATCTCTGTATTTATTTTTAAAGCTTTTCTACAAAAAGGGAGACTGCTTGCATCTGCTTTGTAGAAATCCTTTTGGAATGCTTAGCTCCCATAAACTCTGTAAGAAACTGTTATGGTTTCCCTGGAAGTGTTTGATTCTTCTGACAGAGTATAATACAAAGAATTATGTAGCAGAGTTTGATGCCCCCAATCCAACTTCCATCAAGTAAGGATTTGCAAGTTGATGCAATATTTCTCTATCGTATGATATATTTTAATTAGAAGCAGAAAGCTGTGTAAGATTGGGCAAATTGTGTTCCATTTGAAGATTTAAAGAATTGCTCAGGCTTGCCAGCATGATCTGAAATTCTAATTCTAAACTCTGCTACGAATGCCAGATGCACAGGACTCTTATTGTCCATGATGCCACCTGGAAGTATTTATCACAGCAGAAGGAGGAAGCATCTAATACCATTTCGGAGGGAGACTTTTATTAAAATTGGCTTCTTTTGATGTTGTCCACATTGACGATAAACGGAATCCATGAAAGGTCCTTAACTCTAATCAGAAATGCAGAACTGATTACAGCTCTTTCACAACCACATAAAAGATAAAACCCTCAAAGGATTTTGCTTGAGTGATAAATTAACTTTTTACACACCAAAGAGAAACACGGACGCAAGTAGAAATTTGGCAAAACAGCCTTATTTATCCCAACTGACTCAAAAGAAAATAGTTCAAAAATATTTTCTCTTTCCGGAAGAATTCCGGTTGATTTGGGTCATGAAGTCCTTCACAAGTTCAGGAAGAGAAGAGCACATTAGCGTTCGTCAACAGAAACGACTGCTTTTCATGGTTTCATCTCCGTACGCCAGTCGCAGCTAGCAAGTGGTATCCATGTTGCTATGGATTAAAAAAAAAAAAAAAGATGAACAAAAGGATGTCTTGAAGCTGCAAAGAGATTGGACAATCTGTATCCTGTCCCGGGAGTAGAGTCCACCTCGTTCATATTCTAAAACTGATAACTCGGCTGGTAGAAAGGGGGTGTTTTTTGGGCTTTCCTTACAATCTGTCCCCTTACTTACTAGAGACCTGACGTCAGGGACGTCAGGATAATGGTACAGACGTCATCCCAACTTATTTCCCTCCGTGGTGACATCAAAGTGGCTGAAGTCAGAATTGTCTCTACTTCCTGAAATTCTCTCCTCCTTCCTCCCTCCTTTCTTTGCTTCCTTCCTTCTTTCTAGGATTTTTATTTTTCATGTCTACTAAGTACTAGGAAGTATTCTAGGCAGAAAGCATTACGCATGGATGGAGAGAAAGTAAAGATGGAGCATGATGGTTACCCCGTACAGGTATTCAGACGGACCAGCTCATGGTCGGCTCACCCCGAGAAAGTGGGCAAATGGCTATTTACAAGTGAGTTTGGTGGCGCCCTTCTTGCCAGATGAGAATTCCGTCTATTGACCGTTTAACTTCTGTGCACGTGCACCTTACCTATTTCTTCCTGTCTCGGGGAGGTAGAAAACAGCCCTCGGTATACCTTTCTGTTAAGTTGTCCAGCGAAGACCAGGTGGAGGGTGGCGGAATCGAGCCCTTACTTTATTCACTGAAACGTGCTTTTGTGTGAAATACAGAAAACAGTGGAAGGGGTCATGGAAGGGTCAAGCTCAGTGCCTGGGGAGGGGGGGTGTTTTCTGGACAGGACGACTGGCTGTGCATCTCGGTTGCTCCAGGCAGCATGATCGAGGGCAGAGTAGCTAACCTCTTAGCCTTCACTTCTCTAAAACGTTGATACTAGTAATATCTGTCACCTGCAGGTGACGTGATGGGTAAGTCGCGTATGAAAAGCACTCAGCCCAATAACGCCTCAAAAATGTAGGGCTTGTGCTGGCGGTTCATTTACACTGGCCATACTGTATTTCTCTCCCTCCCTCCCTCTCTCCTCCCTTCCTTTCTCTTTAAGTATTTTTTTTTATTGTTAAATTTATTGAGGTGACATAGGTTCCAGGTGTACGATTCTACACGACGTCATCTCTGTGCTGCATTTTTTTTTAAAGTTTTAAGAACCCTGCATCCTTTCTTACAATAGTTGGCCATATTCACTTGTCATGCAATCAGATTTCCTTTATAAAAACTAATTTGTTTATTTTGGAGTAATTTTAAATTCACGGAAAAGTTGGGAATAGAGATGAGACTTTCCCCATATCTCTCACCCAGGTTCCCTTCATGTTAGCATATTACCAAAGTACATTTGTCAAAAATAAGGAACTGATATTGTCACAACATTATTAACTCAGTTCTGGACTTTATTTGAATTCCACCTGTTTTTCCACTAATGACAGTTTCCTGTCCCAGGATACCAACCAGGATATTACATGACATTTACTCGTGATGTTTCCCGAGTCTCCTCTGGTCCTCAGTGACAGTTTCTCATTGTTTGCTTGCTTCTCACGACCTTGGCATTTTGAAGAGCACTGGTCAGGCGTTTTGTAGAACGTCACTCCATTCGGATTTCATATAGTCTGGGGTGATGGGTGCAGGGGACTATCACAGAGGTGAAGTGATGGGGAGGACATGATATCAACATGAATGATCACTGGTAATGGTACCCTTTATCGCTTAGTTGAGGCAGTGTTTACCTGGATGTCATATTTCTGTTTTAACTTCTAGCATCATCTCACTTCACCAAGCTTCTATCTGGTCATTGCTCCAATGCATTTGCATCATTTAAAAAAAAATCAGCTCAAGCAACATTTGCTAAATGCCAAGAAAATGCATTTTCCAGAAAAAGGGCGGCGGGATGTAGAGTATGTGCAAATAGTAAGCTATGTAGACAGAATTTAATCAACTCTAGGCAGGGATGGAATGTCTGCGAAAACTAAACCACTAATCACATATCTTTAACTGCATGACTGGTAGGGGATACATTTATCAGCTGACCCTTTGCCCCAATTCCTGCTCTACTGGTCTAGGTATCCAGGCCTCAGAGCTGATTCAGTTTCCCAGCACGTGTTATTTAAGAATTGCCCTGCGGACTTGTTGAGGATAATTTCAGAAGTAACTGAGACTGTCTAAAATGGGTAGGGAGGCCAGGTCAGTCTTGTCTCATCTTATTGCTCCTTCATGGTCCTTAACATTCAGGCCGGTGGATACTTCAGTGAGAAGTGCTGAGCTTCTTGCTGCAATAGAAAGCTGCGACATCACTGCCTTTGAAGATGGAAGAACGGGGAGTCAGGAGCCAAGGAATTTGGCTAGAAAAGACAAGTGAATTCTCCCCCAGAGCCTTCCTAAAGGAACCCAGCCCTGCCCACGCCTTGATTTTAACCCAGTGAAACTCATTTGGAGATGCTGACCTACACAGCTGTAAGATAATACATTTGTGTTGTTTTTAATTCACTGGGTTCTTGGTAATTAGTTACAGTAGCAACAGAAAATTAACTCAAGGAGGTAATGATTTAGCTCAATTACACACCCATCTCCTTTATACCCAGCAGTGTAATAGAGTCATATTACCATGTTTGGTTTCCTCTTATGAATTAAGGGACTCGATTTCCTTATGTGTACTTGCCGGGAGTCATGACGCCCTCATTCTGTACAATAGATTTCTCTTTTGCATTTTCCTAACTTAACATTTGCTACTCAAACATTGCCTTTGCTTTGTTTTGTAAATTGTTTTATTTTTGTTGCACAGGATATCAGTACACACAATTGGATTGCTTTAATTGACCACGCTCTTCAATTAGATTATCTTTATTGGTCTAAGTCTTCTATAAAAAAATTCCTCTTTTTGATATCTTTACTCTTATTGCCAGTTCCATTCTTCCCTCCCTGCATGATGCCCCAATTTATGGTCTAGTGTTCTACTAATATGTATATATTATGCTGTATAGTTTTAAATATATACATAAACTGTATCTTAGTTTAGATCTCATTTTAAATCTTGCTCTACTCAAGGTTATGTGTCTGAGATCTTATCTATATTAACAAATGTAGGCTTATTTTATTGCTCTTACTGTTTATGGTATTTTGCTTCATGAATTTGGCAAATTTCATTCTTGCATTTCCCTTTGATGGGCATTCAGTTTGTCTCCAGTTTCTGGCTATTGAAAACAGGGGTGACGTGCACATAATTGTATACATACTAAATGCTACTCCAGTGCTTCACAGAATGTCTTTATTAGTTTACCTTCCAGGAACCAGTGTGTAGGGATACTTATTTCCCAAAGCCTCAGTAGTATTGTTATTTAAAAACATGGTATAGGAAATGTAGTATTTTGATATTTTCCTTTTGTGGATTATTACCGGAGTTCTTAACGTTTCTTTCTGTGCTTATTTGCCACTCGAGGTTCTTTTTCGCCCCGTGAAATGCGTATTCACATTCTCTGCCCATCTTATTGTGTTTTTTGATTTTAAAGACATTTTTATGTAGATGAATCGTTATTAGTTATACACTTTACAGATGTCCTCCCAAGGCCTGCTATTTTAATTTGATTGTGTCGATGGCAATCTTCATTGCAAAACGTTGCTAATTTTAAGAAAAGCCAAATCTGTGAGTCTTTCCTTTTACACTTCACAGTTCTTTTTCTTCAGACTTAAGAAATATGTTATCACCCTAGCGTCATCAGTTTTTTTTAATTCCATTTCTTCTAATCTTGCAGAATTTCACACCAATAGGTTTAATCTCCCTGAAATACGTTGTTATGCATTATTTGAGGAGAGGTTTAATTTTTCCCCAAGTGATGAGCTCATTTCTCTGCAGTTCGTCATGTAGTAAGTAGTCCTGAACTAAACCCTTTATTCAGTTCCATTGATCTATGGTTTTCTATTCTTGTGCCAAATGTACACTGTTTACATACTGTGGCATTATGAGTTTCACTTTAGTTTGATTTCGGTATTTTTAAGCTACTTCACACCTTTACTGGTACAATCATTCTTCAGTGTAAAGTATACTAACAGTGTGTCAAGTTCTTCCAAAATACAATTGGATTTCATTGGGAATTACATTCCATTTTAGATGAACTGGATCTTCAAAATTAACCCACATATTGTCTTTATAGTATAAAGTCTTACCCACATAAACATGGACTATCTGCATTTATTAAGGTATCTTTTATGTCCTTTAATAAAGTTTCAGAATATATTTAATAAATATTTTACACAATACTAGTTTTCTCAATGTTTTAAAATTAATTTTGCTGCTCTGATTTTTTTTTTTAAGTTACATTTTTTCATTTATTTTTGCTGATGGCAGTCAGGATGAATTCCTCTGTTAGTTAAAATATCTTGGTTCTTAGACACTTACATTTCAGTGGTATGATGTTGTCTCCAATGAAATGAAATCCTTATTTTTGAAAAGCCTTGCATGTTCCTTGGCCGTCTTAATAGCTGTATTTAAATTGGTGTATGTCATTCCTAAAAGTAAACTGGCTCTTTTTTTTTTTTTAAGGAAGTAGAATCTCAATAGGTATCCTCATCACTTCTAACACTAAGCCCAAAAGTAAACTGCTAAATTGCTGATTCTGGAAGTGTCTTGACCATGAAAAAATATACGATCGGGAGAGATTTTATATCATTATGTGGATTTTGAAAGTTTGTTGAGATTCATCAGTCAAGTGGTATTGGGAAAAAATATTTATCAGTGCTTTGATTTTTCATGACCTAGTCAAGTTTTCTACTTCTCAGATCAGTTTTGAATGTTCATTTTTAAATTCAGAATATTAGTTACGTTATCTAAATTTTTAAATTTATTGACAGATGAAAAAGAAGTGTTCCTTTATTTCCCAGAACACATGGGATTTTTAAGGCTGTGTTTTATCAGTGATTTCAAATTTTATTGCATTGTGATTCAATAATGTAATCTTTATAGTGTCTATTCTTTAAAATTGTGAGAATTATTTTGTGATCTCTACACGGTCCTTTAAAAGAAATGTGTTTGATAAATGTGCATTTTCTGTTAATGTATGCAATTCCAGTTTTTTAATCATATTATTCAAATGTTATTGTTGCTTTTGTCTTATCTGCTTATCTCAAATGTTTCTGAATATATCGTATTAATAGCTCACAAAATTAATAGTTTTGTTTCTTCCTATATCCTTTCCATTTTTGCTTTATTTATTTATTCCAAGAATAAAACTGCTCTGACATACCTGACACCTGAAAGGAGATATCTCACTGCATAATATGAGACATGAAGAAATCTTAGCATATAGTCATAAAAAGGGTTGGGGTGGTGGGAGAAAAGGACAGCATCACCACTAATTTGTTAAATGAGTGTATGTCCTGTGTTTTTGAGTTTATAAAAGAGGTAATAGAATTGGCCTACCTTCTGAAAGAGTTAACATTTTTTTTTTTCTTTTTGGTATGTGGGTAGCTCCCTGGCTGGGAATTGAACCCAGGCCTCAGCACTGACAGTGCCAACGCCGAAGCCTTAAGCCACCACACCATCAGGGAACTCCCAGAGTTAACATTCTTAGAGGACAACATTAATGTTGTTCAAAATAATATAAAGCCATGTAACAAAAATGTATAATTATTTTTGGGGAAAAGTTAATATTGGATATTAGAAAAGGAGAAATGTGATTAATATTTGAATTTAATAGTCTGGGCTTTGAGAGAATTATAGGTTATTAAATAAGACCTTGAAAAAAGTAAAGATTTCGGAATCATGGAGAGAAGGGATGTGATGGTCACAGTCAGAAGAGAAAGAATAAAGGAAGACACAAAGCCAGAAAGAAAGGCGAGTTTGTTCAATCTGCGCCCTCGTGGTTCAGTATCCAGCAGAATCCCAACCCAAGAAACATCGGCCAGGAATCAAACAGTTAACTGCATTTAATTTAAGTTCTTTTTTTTTTTTTAATACAAGTCTTGACCATTAAAATGTTGTATGTGGTTCTGAAACATCACAGACCCTGAGGAGAGGAGACAAGAGTCTTTTATCAAGTACTATTTTAAATGACTAGGAATTAAAATTAAGTTCCAGTAGTATAAGAATCTACTTTCCACCTCTAGGCTTCAAAGCAACTCTTTTTAAAAAAAAAAAATCTCTTGCATAATTTATTTATTGAAGAAAAACAAATAGTTAAAAAGCTATTACAATTGCAGACTTATCACTAAAGTGATTCTGATAGATAAAATCAACATATGTGGTGGATATGCTCCAGTAGGCTGATTATTTTTCTTGTTTGACTACTTAATCTTAACCTTATTAATGCTAGGACACTGTTGAGATTTTTAGTAGTAGCACAGAAAAGAGAAAAAACTCATTTCCAAATACTTATGGTCTAAACAGGAATATGCATTTGCAAAAACAATTTCACAAAGAAAAATTGCCAAATAGTGCAGAAAAGCTGCTTCAGCTATATCATCATGCTGAAGTCATTTTGTTTGCTCAATTCTGGGAGAACGAGACCTTTCCCCGTTGAAGAACATGAAGGTGTATGAGCTACTGTTTGTAAAAGGCAGATGGTGCAGAGCTCTTTGTAAGAAGCTGGGAGTAGAACCATCTTCTGAAGGAAGGAAGTATGTAAACACCGCACATATTTCTTGAAAAGCTAAATGCTCTCCCTTTCTCTGATTGAATTTTCTCAACCTGAAGCTTCGTCTTCGGCCAGGAGCTACAAGTCATGGGAGGACCAAAAGGCTAAGAAATAGAAGTCACTGTGGTCAGGACAGTGGCATCCGTGGCTGACATGGCTTTGAATGCTTGGCTGTATAAACATGTAATTGGGATGCTTCACCATTGAGGTATTGCTCCTAAGATTGTTTACTTCATTATAATTCACTTCTGCGAGGTTTTTTAAATGGAGATTTTTCTTATAGAAATCTCTTACGTTTTACTGCTTCAATGATGAACGGAGATTAGCTTTGCATTTGCAAAATTAAATTACTTTCCCAGAGTATTTCTTAATTTTCATGCAGATGCCACTGAAAATTCCAAGAGAGTGAAAAGTTGTTAGCTGCACTTTAAATACCAGAAAATCTCTGTGTGGGAAGGAGACAGGGAGAGGGTGAAATTAACTTTTCTTTTAAAATTGAACATGGGAGTATTCATTCTGCAGAATACACATCTGGAGAAAAAGTACCTAAGGGGAAAACACGTTCATAGTTCAAATTTCGAACATTTTTAGTGTCAGACTTTTGGATCAATATCATCTACCAAGGAAAAACAAAAGGAATTAAAAATGAAGTGTGAACAGCGACACTCTCGTGAGGACAGGATCCTGGGCCTGTCTTAAGCTTGTTTCTGAGCATGAGACTTCTCAACCATTTTATAGGTGTATCGAGACCTATCATGTCAGTGCTTCTCTGGTGTCCTTCCAATTTTTTGCCCACTTCCCATCTCCAAAGCAACACATTCCAGGAATTCCATAATGTTCTACCCTAATATGATGGTTTCCTTGAGGAGGAAAATGGTTTTCCTTTTCTCTCTTAGGTTCAGTGACTGGGGCATACAAAAAATTCGACAAAGAATGACAGATAAAAGGTTTATTTAAATGCACACAAGAGACAACAAGAGAAATAGTTGGTTCGATGGTTAAAGTTTAAAGACTTCTGTACCAAACTTAGCAGGGGAAAGGAAAGGAGGGAGAAATGGCTTCTATGGAAAGGAAAAAAAAGTAGGTTTCTTTCAGAAAGACAAATCATTTTTTAGGAGAACAGACAGGAGAGACAGTAGGCCTCCCGCACAGTTTCTGCAGTTTTAGTTACCTTGGGTCAACTGTCGTTCAAAAATAGTAAACGGAAAATTCCAGCAACAAACAATTCATGTTCTAGGTTCTGACTATCATGATGACCTCTCACACTGTCCTGCTCCATCCCTCCCGGGACGTGGACCATTCTCTTGTCCAGCATGTCCATGCTGTATACACTGTACACCCATTAGGCACTCAGTCATCATCTTGGTTATCAGAGTGACTGTTGTGGAATTGCAGTGCTTGTGTTCAAGTAACTTAATGGTGACCCCAAAGGGCAAGAATGGTGATGCTGACAGTCTGGATATGCCAAAGAAAAGCTGTAAAGTGCTTTCTTTAAGTTATAAGTTATATGTGTAGTAGAAACATAGTACAAATAGGATTTGGTGCTACCTGTGGTTTCAGGCATCCACAGGGCGTCTTGGACTGTATCCCCCGTGAGTAGGGGGAAACTACTGTAAGAAAGTTTGTGATAATGTTTCCCTCCCCAGGTTGGAGTGGTCTTTTCATTCTCTTTAGGATCATAGAACTCTCCCAGAGAGGGCCTTTGTGGTAGGTTTGCTTGTGGTTTCTCTCCTTGAAGTAGACAGCCCCAAAGAGGGAAGTCAAGGCAGGCCTCATGTCTCAAACGTTCCTGTTTCCAGTCAGGTAAAGGAAGCTCCCAAATGGCTTCTTTCTCCATATGTTGGATTGCAAATGTCTTCAGCTTAAAATAATTTCTATACCAACTGTGGGGTTCCACATGAGTCCCCACACTGTGAGTAATTCAGTTTTCCGAAGTTGACACTTCAAATGTGCTAAAGTTATTCTAGGATCAGTTAAACCACAAAATACATAACAAGAAAGAAAAATGGAGAAGTTATTCTTAGTCACGTCAGCGTGGAAAGCTCCGCAATGGTATCTCTCTAAATGAACTGGCAACCTTAAATGGCAAAAAAGAAACTTCACATTTTTCTCAATAGATTATTCACATAAGTAGTTACTTAATTTGGTACCAAGTTCTGCATGAGCCATGTGTTATTAAATACAGGGTCCGGCACAAATAACGCCCCCTTTTTTATGAGCTGGTAATCTACACCAAATCTTCTATTACAAAATCATAAGCACGTAATTCTGTAACATAACACTATCACACTCAAGCACACTTTAGGTGACATTTTAGGTGAAATGTTCAAATTGCTGCCTATCTCATATGAGACATTCACATACAGGCTCTGGCTAACCCACTAACACTGTAACTTCTGAGTTTGATTGAGTCACTAGTCATTTGACATTTTCTGAAAGCAGCTAAATCAATAACAAACATGGGCAACATGAAGCCTTAATTTGATGATTTATTTCATAGTAAGAATATACTTACTGTATGCATTTAGATTTCTAGCCATATTTTTGCCTCTTTTATGGGAAAGTGAAGATTCACTCACTGTTCATGCTATAATAGATGAATGTCAGGTTTTTGAAGAGTGAATTTTGTTCATTATTCCGATTGGACTTATTTCTTAGAGGCCATATTTCTAAATCATGCTGAAAATCGCTAGCAGGATGAATTTTCAAATTATTTATTTTTTTCAGTTACAATTGACATTCAATATTATTTCATATTAGTTTCAAGTGTACAGGATAGTGGTTAGACATTTAAATAATAAAATTATCTTTACATATGTTGGAGAAACAAATCGAATAGGTAGAGCAAAATCAAAGTCTATTGTCATGTTATACATTTATAGAACAAAGTTAATGGCTTTAGGTTTATGAGTTTTTAAAATACTTTTTTACCAAAGAAAAACTGGCAATGATATAAAAATAAGTCAGTGTTCTTTTCTTTTCTTTCATCGTTAAAGGTTGATGTTATTTTGTACTGAAAGAATCAACAGCGTGAAAATCTTCCAGTAACTTATCAGTGTCTTGCAATGATGGAACTTTAACGTTCCCAACTTTTCTGGATAGAAAATTAAACACCCTCTATTCCATTTGATATTTAGTTAATAGGGAGTGTTGCATATAATTATACTGAACATTTTACCAAAGAATGTCGTGTTTCAAGTACCCAGTTCTGGAGTCAAATAGACAAAACATCCAAGTGATGAATAATAAGCTTTTAAAGTTTTATCCAGACACCCCAACGTGTACAGACGTCTTCTGTCAAAGCGTTTGCTGGTCTGTGGTCAAAGAAACCAAACCACCTGCTTTGTACATCAGACTGTAAACTCCATGGGGGTGTGGAACCATATTGTTAATACCTAGCGTGTGATACTGCCTGAGCACCTAATCTCTTTCTCTTTCATCTAAAATTAATTATAAGAAGAATTATTAGGCAAAAAAAATATTATCACCATGACAGATAATAGATAAGAGGAAGTCATTGTGTTGATAGCATGAACTCAACATATTCTCTTCTAGGAAAAGAAAATGTAGGAAGAGTATAATATGAAGAAACCAATATTTATAAAGATGATGCTTATAAATTTTAAACGATACTATGATTTGTTTTCCTTTGAGGTTTTGAGTTATTACCACATCTACATCTTTTTCTCCTTTTACTAGGATGTATTTTTAGTTAAAGAGGATAAGGCAATCATTATTGAAGAATGGCAACTATTAACCATATTTTGGTTTCTGATTCTTGGACATCTGGGGCCTTGTTGACCCTGGCGAGACCGACCCTCACACAGTTAGCCAGTTTCTAGAGATAGTGAAAGACTTCCCTGGGAGCGTGCCTTCCGTATGTAATAACCAATCCACAGCCCAACCCCCATCCACCTGCTCTTACTGGATGTTCACAGGGCTCTCACATGCTGAGCCACTGCCCGCCGGCCCTGATCACCCCAGGGCCAGGTACCAGACAAGTAGGAATAGCCCCTGTGCTTCAGATCCCACCAAAATTAGTCCAATTAGCCAATCCCAAGCCTGCTTACTCTGCTGTTGCCTGTTCCTCCCTGCAGAAACCACAACAAAGGCTCCCTCTGCCTCCTGACTGACCCTGGTGCTTCCCGGTGTGACCCCCTGTGGTGTGGCATGCTGCTCCTCCTGGGAACTGTGAGCGACGAACTGTCTTTTCTGTGGCTGCTGTCTCCTGACCTGCTGGCTTCACTATATATAAATCATAACATTTATAACAATACTAGAACAATTTTTTATTGTTAAATTTATTGGGGTGACATTGGTTAGTAAAAATTACAAAGGTTCCAGAACAATTTTAAGAGATAAATGGTGTCGCTGTTAATTTTGAAGAGAGGAAAATCACCATCCAAGGCTTTAAGTTGCCCAGGGACACTGGGCGAATTAGCCAGGCTGGGGCGGATATCACAGCTGCTCGTTGTACAACAGACACCAAGAGCTCCTCTCAGTAACTTGGCGCTCGCCTTTGAGTTTTTCCCTCCCAGCCAGCTACGACGTCTACTGTTGACTGGTACCTTCTCAGACATCCCAGAATTACACAGCCTACGACACTGCTTTCTGGATTTATAATCCTGGTGAGATGGATGGGATGGCGTGTGATAGCTAGGTGGTGCTTATTTCTCCCGCAGAGGCTTTAACTTTGTAGAGGACTCACGGGCTTTCCAGGGTCTCATCTGAACCGAGGCGTCTCTCACCTGACTGCCTCCTGAGACACGCTCACGTGGAGGTCCCGAATGGTTCCTAGCACCTCCTTTTCCCACCTGAGTTTAGGAATCACTGAAAGCTAGAGGCAGGAGCCAGACAGACGGAGACCAAAATGTGTGCTTTACGGCTGACAAAGCTTCTTAGCTCAGACGGCTCCAGCTCTGGCGCAAGCGGGCCTCCGTGCACTTCCCTCGGAACTGGGCCGAGTAACCCGTGCCGGCACCGGCAGCCAGGCAAGTTTAGATCTCTCCGGGCGTGATCCTGGTAGACCAGTCGGAGCTCTTGCTGCTGACGAGGGAGGGGGAGGCAGGCGTGCCCAGCTCTTCCTCACAAGCTGACCAGGTCTGGAAGGAAAGCAGGAGGAATGGGGATAAGACCCCGCCATTTAGTTTATTTCAGCAAGACTGTTCTCAGGGTGGCATCAGGGAGCCCACTGAATTCCGTCTTTTCCAATAAATAGTCACATGACTTTGGGGAGCCATTGAACTCCTCCTGTCTCAGGGACCCCATCTGGAAAGAGTTCGTTTATAATGGGCATTCCTAGGACTCTTGATTATGAAATGATGGCATGTTTGCTCAGTAAACACTAAATAAATATTAGCTATTTTTGTAATTATGTTTTTTTCAGGCCCTCTTCAGAATTAAATTTCATTCTGTGATAACAGTCATTGTAAACAAAAAATAAAGAGCAGTGCTCCTCTTGTGAAATTTTTTTTTAGTATTTGCTGATGTTCATAGAGGAAGAGCATAAACTTACTAAGACTGTCAACAATGAACAATAATAAAGGCCAATCCATTCTCAGTCATGTGAGACACTCTCAAGAAGGGAACCAATCCGTATATAAAAATAAACTTAATTTTATTTGCATAGATAGCCTAGGCAATCTTTACTAAGCATTCGAGTTTATTTCCTGCCTCATATGTTTTGGCAATCTACACTTCCTAATGGGTTTGTATGAATAAATGAATCGTTTTTCCATTGGCTTTTATTGTACTCATACTAAGAGTTGCCATGTTTGAGCCAATACTGTGGGCCATGATCTCAAGGGAATGGGCAGTTGTCTGGATTAACACCAGCTTCCTGGAAGCTAAGGGACTTGGCCACCATCATAAGGTGGATGTGGCAGTTAGAATGTAAACCCAGTCATGGTTCCAAAGCCAAGAACCAACCCGACACTTGGACTCACAGTCAAGTGCCACTCTTCTCCTTCCAACGATTCTTATACGCTTCTGTGTTGCCACCTTTATTCCTCATATAAGCTGGGTCTGTTTCAGGGCTTTTATTTAGATTTTCATTCCATTTCTTTTCAACAGATATAAAACGAAGTTAAGGCTTTTCTCTAGGGACTAGATCTTAGAGATCTTTTAGAAATCAGAGTTTCTCAAAAGTGCGTGTCATCCATCCTGCCTTTATGAAGTTTGACTTTCACACTGAAAATATTTCTTAAATCATAAGAAAAGAAACTTGGGGTTTCTTTCTGGTGTAAAGTTCCCAGGATTGCATAAATCAACTGTAAGGTGACTTCTTTTGGGTAATTCTCTAAAGAAGCTAAACAGATGGCACTTTAATTGGCCACAGGAAGCATCACTATTTATTGATATAATTTAATTTATTCCTCTGTGAATCATCTTTTTAGAAATCTAAGGGGAAAGAGGTGCCCAAATATTTAATTCAAAGAACTCCAGAATATTCTACTGAGAAGCTGTGCTGCTTCTCCAGCTCCACTGGATTTAACAAGCACAACACAGGAAGCTTTCTCACTAAAAACATTGTTAGGGTATGTTGGCTGTGGTATTCCTGACAGGATTTCTAATGTTATTTGAAATTCTGGTTAATTATAGTTTGGTTGTTATTTTCATGCTGAGTGAAATGAAGTCTTGTAACGTATGCTCCTCAAAGGTTTAATAGCAAACTCATAGGCAGCCTCATTTGTCTCACATTTCCCCTTTTAAACAAGAAAAAGTACGATGTGCCATTACTATCATCCTGTCTGCTGCCTGCCACCACCGTTGACTCAGGTACCAGATTAATCGTATTCTCATTGCACGTAGTGTATTCATCGCCTAAACATCCATAGCAATTATCACCATCTACACAGCAGTTGGCCTGGGTTGAGGTGGATATTCACGCATTTGTCTACGTGTGCATGCATATGCATGCATTGCTAATGCATCTAGGCATACAAAGAGTAATTTTTACTGTGTTTAAGGCTTGCTCTGATTTTTAAAAATATTTTTTGAAGGGAAAGAAGTCAGAACACACCAAAAGATACACATACTTATATATATATATATAAAGTATCATTCTACCACTTTCTGAGCTCACGAAAATCATGGTTATGGAAATATAGAATGTCACAGCTCAGTGTAAATTGGGTCCCTATGACTTCTTGTAGAAATTATAGCTATCTAAATATTCTTAATGTAGAGAAGAAAAAAACACAAATATAGGGATTAAAGAAGCTTGGGTTTGAAGCCTTCATCATTGATTATTTATTGATTAATAATTGCCATTTTTCTTATTAATAACTCCATCACTTCCTATCTTTGTGACATGTAGTAGTAATGAAATATATAAAACAATAACATTAAAAATAATGACAGTGGATAATATTTCTTTATCATTTACTATGTGTTAGGTCCCTCTTTAGTACTCTGCGTATCTTATCTCACTTAATCCCCCAAACTGCCTTCTTTAATTAATAGGGACTTCTTTTATTCTTGCTGTCCAGATTAGGAAGCTAAAGTTTAAGAAGGCAGCATATCTAATATCACCTACATTAGAACTGACACGGTTCGGGGATGGACCTTAGTTGTATTTGCTATCCAGGTCCTTGATCTTAACACTCACTCTGTCACTGTATTTCCTAAGCCTCAAGTTACCCAACCAAAAAGTAGGAGGTGTGATGTGTTACCATAGGGATTAATTTCTTTTTTATTGTTAAACTTGCTGGGGTGACATTGGTTAGCAAAAATTGCGTAGGTTCCAGGTGTACAATTCTACAGTGCATCGTCTATGTGTTGTATTATGTGTTCATCACCCAGAGTCAGTTCTGTTTCCATCACCATGTACTTGACTCCCCTTCCCTCCTCTCCCATCTGGTCCCTCCTCTCCAACCCCCTCCTGCCTTGCCTTCAGGTAGCCACTAAACTATTGACCTCAAAGGCAAGGGAAGTAAAAGCAAAAATAAATGAATGGGTCTATATCAAACTAAAAAGCTTCTGCACAGCAGAAACCATCAACACAGCACAAAGACAGCCTCCCATTTGGCTGAATGGGAGGAAATATTCGCAAACAACACATCCGATAAGGAACTAATATCTGAAATATATAAAGAACTAGTACAACTCAACAACAAAAAAACAAACAACCCAATTAAAAAGTGGGCAGAGGACCTTAACAGACACTTCTCCCATGAGATATACAAATGGGCAACAGCACCAGTGCTGAAGCCTTAAACCACTACACCACCAAGGAACTCTTTACAAATGGGCAACAGACATAGGAAAAAATGTTCAGCCTCATTAGCTATTAGGAAAATGCAAACCAAAACCGCAATGAGATACCACCTCACACCTGTTAGAATGGCTGTTATCAATAAGACAAGTCATAACAAGTGTAGGAGAGGATGTGGAGACAAAGGAACCCTTGCACATTGTTAGTGGGAGTGCAAACTGGTACAACCACTATGGAAGACAGTGTGGAAGTTCCTCAGTAAATTGGGAATGGAGTTACCATATGACCTGGCAACCCCCCTTCTGGGTATCTACCCCCTAAATTTGAAAACCTTAGTTCGCAAAGACTTATGTACCCCAATGTTTATCACAGCACTGTTCATGGTGGCCAAGTCATGCAAACAACCAAAGTGCCCTGCCACAGATGACTGGATAAAGAAGCTGTGGTACATATACACAATGGAATATTACTCAGCTGTAAAAAAAAGATGAAATACTGCCATTTGCGACATAATGGATGGACCTTGAGATCATCAAGCTAAAGCGAAATAAGCCAGACAGAAAAAAACCAAGAACCATATGTCTTCACTCATGTGTGGAATATAAAACTGAAGGCAACAAAGAAACAGAAACTCGTGGAATTAATTTTTAAAAAACTAAAAACACTAAACTGCTAAGGACAATGTATGGAACATAAGATAACTTATGTACTACTAGGTCACATTTTATTCAGAAATAGATTTAAAATTTTTAAAGTATAATTTACATACATTAAATTTATCTCTTTAGTGCATAGTTCTGTTTCTTTTCAGTTTTATTGAAAAATAATTAACATAAGTCACTATATAAGTTTAAGAGGTACTGTGTTAATGGTTTGATTTACACACATTGTGAAATGATTACCAACAGGTTCAGTAACGTCCATATTCTCATAATGGATACAATAAAAAGAAAAGAAAGGAGAAAAGAAAAAAGGAAAAAAATTTCTCCTTGTGCTGAAAACGCTTAGGATTTACCCTCTTCACACCTTTCCTAGCTATAGTCATCATGTTGTACACTCTGCCCCTAGTACTTACTAATTTATAATTGTAAGTTTGTATCTTTTTACTTCCTCCATCTTCTCCCTCCCCCAATATTCCACCTCAGGTAAACATGTCTGATTTTTTAATGAGTTTTTTTTTTAAGATTTCTTATGTAAGTAAGATCATACATTATTTGTATATTTCTGGCTTATTTCATTTAGCATAATATCTTCAAGGTCTATCTATGTTGTTGCAAATGGTAGGATTTCCTCATTTTTAATGGCTGAGTAATACTCCATTATGTATATATACTATGACTTCTTTATCCATGCTCATCATCTGTGGACATTTAGGTTGTTTCCATGCCTTGGCTATTGTAAATAATGCTGCAGTGAACATGCGATGTAGGTGTATTTTCAAGTAAGTGTTTTTATTTTCTTTGGATATATTTCCAGGAGTGGAATTGTTGAATTGTATTGTAGTTTTGTTTGTTTGTTTGTTTGCTCAGTTTTGAGGGGATTCACCTTACTGTTTTTCATAGTGGTGGCACCAATTTACAGCCCCACCAAGAGTGTACAAGGGTTCCTTGTTTTCATAACCACGCCAGCATTTGTTATCGCTTGTCTTTTTGATGGTGGCTATAGAAATGTTTATTGCTTCAAGTAACAGCAAACCTGAATATGATCGATTAAGCAAATAGAGGTTTCATTTGCTCGTGTGACAAAAAGTTCTAGAGTAAAGCGGACTCGAGTTGGTTCAACATTTAAATCGTGTGAAAGCTGACATTTGTATGATTTGTTTAATGTTGTCTTATGTTTGCAAAGTAGATGCTGACACTACAGATGTCAGTTCTATCTGCCTTTAGAGATGAAAGAATAGGGTAGAGGGACACCAGCTTCCCTCTTTCCAGAAAAATGGGTCACTGATCTTTATCCTGCGGGAAAGAACTAGGTTCGTGATCACGTCTCACTGTGAAGGAGGCTGGGAAAAGCACTTTGATATGCTATACTTTCTCAGTCTCCGTAGTTGGTGGCAGAAGGATGAAGCAGGTTGCTGATGTCCGTTTTCTTTTTGTTGTTATTGTTGCTGTTGCTTTTCCAGGGAACCATCAAGTTCTTCCATAGTTCCACCTCTTCTGCTTTCAGAATTCCTCCCAACACTGGGTTATTTTCAGCTGGGAAAAGGTGCTGAATGAATGTGGGTGTAAGTAGGACAAGAGCCAGGTCCAGACAGGAAACACAGCTCCCCCTTTAGCCACACGGATGCTGGGCACGAAACTGAGATAAACCAGCAGTGAAATCTTGTTGTTTCAAGTTTTGTATTTCAAGCTGTGCACATGATAAACCCTGAGATGGTAAAGAGCACAGTAATAATTCGTAGAATATCTGTTAGATAGGTAGGACCTGAGAATATGAGAGATGAGGGACACAGAGGGATGAGGGAAATCATGTTCTTTCAACTTTATTAAAATATGGTTTTCGCAGTTTTAATTGTACTTTGTAGGCATTTGCTGAGCATGCAATGCGAAGACCCAGAGGAAGACCCAACTGGAGTGGAAAGGGATATTTACATTTTGCTGTATGGGTGGTACTACCTGGGGTCCAATTCTGTGTGAATGGTTCTGCTTTGCAGTTGCATCAGAGAATCACCAGTACCACAGACTTGAAACACGAATTAATAAAATGTAATTTCTTCCTATAAAATGCTTATAAAGATGGGAAGATAATTTTGCTGAACTACAAGACAGAAGATAAATATGATAAAGGAGCACAATAATGGCGCAAAAGTGCTCGTCAGTCCCTAGTGTGATTAATTCTAAGGCTGTACAGGGGAAATGTTATTTTTAACTGGAGAAGATTAGCATACTTGGCAAGTAGAAAATAATGAGGGAAGATGTGGAGTGGGGAGGATACAGGATATATTGAATGAACTAGAATGCTGTGGCTTGAATTTAGGTAAAAAAGAGTGAAAATTAATATGGAACCAGAATTTGGGAGGTAATAAATGACTTGCGAAGTTTAAAAATCAGGTTTTTAAATTCTGGCAATGGTTGCCAAAGATATTATTTGAAGTGAAATTGGAAATTATCATTGTGGTTTTGAGAGCCGTAAATTAGTCATTGTGAAAGACTCATTAGAGAAGTGATTTTAGAGGAAGAATGACAGGTGGAGGTTATTAAAATAATACAGACAAGAGAAATAGAACAGACTAGAATATAAGGAGTACAACAGGAGTTTAAGGTAGAAAATCTCTCTCTTATTCTTTAGTTGGAAAGTTGAAAATAAATTTTAAAAGACTGTGTAGGATGACCTAAGTTCACTCAACAAACATCCTCTGAATTCCCATTATATGCAAGGCATACTGTTTTTCGCCATAAAAACATGATCAATGTCTTTCAACTTCTTCACATGACAATTGGGGCTGAAAAGTATAAGAGTGACTTCCAGTAATGGCAAAGTAGTTTGTATTAGACTAACCTTCCAGCAGGTAACGATAATAACTCTAAACCAATGTAAGAAAGTAATATTGCAATGCACTGGAGAATTACTGAAGGCAGTCAGAAACGGTAAGGTAAATGATCTCTGCAAAAAGAGAAACACCTAAATGTGATTTGTTCTACCAGTTATGTTTTGCATGGAACCAAGACCTCAAGAAGGAAACCACGGTCTTACTGGTGTGTAGTCAAAGAAATGGAGGTCAGAGTCTCTTAGTGACTAGAATGTGAGGTGAGAGGTCCCGGAAAGAAGGAAGCCATGAGAAGAACACCCAAATCCTTGTCTGACCCTTGAATTTGGTTATAACCAGAGCTGATATCAAAGTTGCCACCAAAAAAACAACAGCTGAAGGAACTCTGAAAGCAATGAGCAGAGATGTTAGCTTTTCACTTTAGGGAAACGAGTTTGAAGTTTGAGTCTAACCAAGTTAACTGGTTGCTAAAACAAAAATCAATACTTCAAGGAAGGATAATGGATTCCAGAGTCTATATAACATATCACATACAGTATATTGGATATTATAAAAAATAATAAAGAATAGGAAAATGTGACTCAAAAGTGAAAAATATAGTGCATACAGACTCAACCCAAGGTAACTCAGATATTGTATAATCAATAGACAAGAACTTTAAAATACGTATTATATGAGGTGTGATTAAAAAAAAATACATTGGTGGTGAACACTGCCACGAGTGCCATCCAATGGAAAGGCCGGCATCCTCGATACAGGAAGAGGTGTGTCGGACCTTCGTAACAGTGTGAGACAAGTTTCAACCTGCTCGGTGCAGTCAGTCGGGTGAGTTATGGTTGAGAGGTGTGTTTTAAAGTGTGCCATAACTCATGGATCACAAACAGTGCATTAACATAAATTTCTGTCAAATAAAAGCATTACAGTGTGTCCTCATCCACCTTATTCACTGCATCTGGCACTGTGCGACTTCTGGCTCTTCCCCAAAGTCAAAATGACCATGAAATATAAACGTTTTGAATCGATTCAGGACATTGAGGCAGCCACGACAGCGCAACTAAAGACACTCGTGAAGGAGGACTTCCAGAACTGCTTCTGAAAGTGGCAGGAATGATGGGGTAAGTGGGTTCGAAGTGAGAGGGAGTATGCTAAGGGGGATTAATGGCAATGTATTTTTTACTGTAATAATTTTTTATTTAAATATTCACCATATTTTTTATCATACCTCCTAACTCTAGACAGGAATGAAAAACACCAGAAATTGTAACTATGTGGGAAAATATAAACTATTTTTATTCTCTTAATTTTTACAAAGAAACATAAATGTTTAAACAAAAATAAATACAACCTTATTGCGATTATAATGCATTTAGAGTAATATACAAGGGCTGTCCTGAAAAAAAAATCCAGCCATAAATGCTTCTATTTTTCATATCATATGGTTGGCTACAACAGCCCTTGTGATGACAATACTACAAATGGCATGGGATAAATGGAACTCTTACAGCATCTTTGCAGTTTATATGAAAAGCAGACTGTGATAAGTGAAGGGAAAATATCATAACTCCTAGAGGCATCCTTACCAAGCAAATTTTCATGAGAGAATTAACCAATATGGAAAATTAATGTAGGAACTATTTTCTCAATTGCCCCAAAGATGGTCATAGTTGTTGTCATTCTACTGCATAGATAAATCAATTCGTTACATTCAGTGATATTTTTGGCCTTAATTTTCTCATGGAAACTTATTTGAGAAGGTTACGCACAAAAGAAAGAACATGAACTATCAATATCAGGGATGTAAGAAGAGATACTGCTCTAGGTGCTACAGATATTAAAAAGGTAAGTGAATATTACATGTTTATCAATAAATCTGAAAACCTAGTTTAAATAGACATATTGATAAAAGCCAGAACTTGTCCAACTGAAAATATGAAATAGAAAAATCTGAACACACACATACACATACGCACACACACAATTTGTTCCAAAAAAACTTTCAAATACCTAGAGACAGTTTTACTGGTTAAATTCTATCAAACTGAAGCAAGAAATAACACTAATTGTATACATTCTTCTTCAGAAATTAGAGGAAGGAAGACTTCCCAACTTGGCTCATGAGACCAGCAATACTCTGATATGAAAGGTGTTACAAGAAAAGAAAATGAAGACTACCATCGCTTATAAACATAACTGCAAACATCCTTGATGAAATATTGGCAATTTGAATCCAGCGATATATAACAAGGATAATAATGCATGATGAAAAGTAGGGTTTATTTCTGGAATGCAAGGTTGATTTAACATTTAAACAATCAACCAATTTTGACAGACTAAAGGAGATTTTTTTCCCTTAGGTCACCATACCTGTACTGAGAGAGAAGAAGGGTCTTTCTCAGAACAATTAGTAACCTGTTTATGGTTCAGGGTGGGACTCATGTTGTGGAAATGGCTGTATCTAATTAATACTGCATTAAGTTTTGAGCAGTGCTGTCTTTGTCAATGCTGAGACCTGTGTAGGTATTAAGGCAGTGCTGGGCTCAAATCGAAGGTGGGTGGTGGAGGGGGAGTGTCAAATACATGATGATGGAAGGAGAACTGACTCTGGTGGTGAGCACGCAATACAACACAGAGGTGCATTATAGAATTGTGCACTTGAAGCCTGTATAATCTTGCTAACCGATGTCATGCCAACAAATTTAATAAATAAATTTTTAAAAAATGAAGCTAACTTAAGCCACAACTTATGGTATTAGGAAACAACAATTTAACCAAAAGTTTGGGGGAGAAAAAAACCAACACTGTGATTTTATTACTTTCATTGAAAAACTTCATGTATCGCTTCTTGTTATTTGGAGTCATCAGGGAATCTACGGGAACTCTGCCATCGGTGCTATTGACCACTTCGTAAGTTGTTTCAGAAGACATGAATCTTTTCCACCTGTTAAAGCACCACCTCACTCGTGTGTGTGTGTGTGTGTGTGTGTGTGTGTAAAGGAGTTGCCTACTAGTGAAAGGAAAACTTAGGAAAATTAACATTTTAAAGCCATAAGAATATGATTCAGTTTGCCAGTTATCATATACTCACAGAAGCTGTCTTTGCTTTTTGAAATATTCTGATGCAAGTAATCTGATTTTTGGTTTGAGAATTAGTAAATTCTAGGTGAAAGAGCTAATTGGTGGCAGGGTCCAGAGAGGTTATCTCACGTGGCCTAAATTCTAGATTGTTGCTTTTTTTGTCCGTGCCTTTCATCCACCAAGTTCTGTTTTGGATTGCATTTAAGGTGAACCTAGAACAAAGCATAAGCATAACGTGCCAGAATTAATATTGTGGTGTAAAATATATTTTTAAATGATGGCACAAGGTAAACTTCTTACAAATATAAATTTCTGTTAAACATTTTTTTTTACTGGAACAGAGGAAAATTATTAAACAAATTTTCTATTCATGAACAACATAAAAACAGTATATGAATCGAAAAGTACAAAGATTAATTAAACAAAAAGTATAGCTTGAGGGCACTTTAAAAAAAGCTGTTGTAGCATCACAAATTATAAAACCCAACATTGTGCTTTTATTCTTTTCCTTGTTTCTTCCTACAGGGTATTAGTCTATCTCTTGAAGTTAAATTGTGTTTTAAAACTTAGATATGTTCAATACAAAGAAGGTGGGGGTGTTGTTTGTTTTTTAAAAGATGGTACTTTTTTAATACACTCGATCACATTTTTCCTTTTGAAGAAAATCCTGCAGAATTACTCATTTTTTAGAAGCATAAACCCCAAGATGTTATTTCTCTTTTAAAGAGTTTTCAGTATCTCCCCATCTTCTCTCATCTAAAGTTCAAATTCCTCTGTTGTAGAGCTGTCATTAACTGCTTCCTGTACTCTGTCTCCGCCTTGCTCTTCCCGCTGCTACTCAGCATGTACCTGCACTTAACTTCATTTGCACTTTATTGTCTATTGTTTCTCGAATATCCTGTCTCTAAGATTTTGCTGATGTTGCATCTCTACCTGAAATATACTTACCTTCTTGCCTAATTAATGTTATTTTACCAGTTCTCAAATATATTGCTCAAATGGTTTTTTCCCTAAATACTTCAGGCAGAATAAATCATTCCTCCCTCTGTGACTCTGCCGTGGTTTCTATATCTCATTCTCAGGAGGTATGTCTCATGTAATAAACTTATATAATTGATTATTCCATTTGATCAGGGATTGATAAACTAAGTTGGCCCTGAGCTTGTTTTAGAAAACAAAGTTTTATTGGCACACAGCCACATCCAATCACTTATATATTGTCTCCAGCTGATTTCATGCCACAGTGGCAATGTTCAGTAGTTGTGACAGATTATTATGTGACCCACTGAGCATAAAATATTTATCTGGGCTGTAAGAGGAAAAGTTTGCCAACCCCTGGACTAGACTTTGACCTTTAGAAGAGCAAAAACAGAGATACCTTCACATTCGAGTTTCTGATAGTTTGCTCTGTGCTTCCCCTAGCTCTTACGTGTTGAACCAGCTATAACTAAGAATATTACAGTGGTTAAGAGTCTAATCTCTGAGGTTTGGTGAGTTCTAATCTTTCTAAATTATAGATGTGAGATCTAAAATAAATTACACCGTATTCATGAGTACCTTGTTTTTCTTTTCTATAAAATAAGGATAATACTAATGCCTTTCTAACAGGAGGGTTAAATCTTGTAATATATAAGATTTATATATTAAATCTTATATAATATATAAGTAGGAAGGGTGGACCTATCCAAAGACTGACATCTATCAAATAACTCAACATCTACTATTATTATTACATGTAGTTCATAACATGCTATAGGGCTTTCATGATTAATGTAAGGACTATGGGCCTTGTTTCCATCCCATAAAGTGGAAGAGTTGGCTTACTAAATTCCCTTATACTTCTGTAACTTGATTACATGAGTACATGTATGGTTCCCAGTACAGTATTGAGCTTCATCAGGGTTCATATAGACAGTGAGGGAGAAAAGTGACATCATTTTGGGCTGAACAAGAGCAGTTCACTCAAGCACATCATCAGACCATCCTCAGAGCTGCAGAGCCACCACTTAAAAAACAGGCTTTCCTATTTCATGAGATTAAACACTTGATGGTCTGAGTTCAACTAAATGATGTACTGAAGGCCATCCATAATGTTGGAAGGCATCTAACCAGACTAAAGTTAAGTTACTTCAAAATTTTCTGAGAAATTTTAAGATGAGTCATTCTGATGAGATTGTAAGACTCTAGAGTGAGCTTTGAATAATTTTTGACTCTACATGATACTTCTGATTTTAAGATACATTTTCTCAACCCATTTTTAAGTTATACAGAGAGGTTTTTATTTAGAAATGTAAGCATAAAATTTCGACATCAAAAAGTGACATCACATTTGTGTTTTACTGTTCTGAAAAAGTTTCTTTTTCAGCTTTCAATAATCAAGGAAGATATATAACCTCAGATCTAGGACTTTTCAAAGAATAGACAAAATATGGCAGAGGTACAAAGAATGAAAATAACCAAACATACTCCAAAACCTCTGAGAAATTGTGTTGTCAATCAAATACAGTGACCTGATATTTAACTCAAACCAATAGTAGACTCCTTTCTCTTGGTAACAAAGAGGACCTTGTCTGATGAACGTGACAGGGAGCCCCGAAGTCATATTTCTAAAAGGTTATTTCACATATAAAGACCATCAATGTCTATAGTGAGGACCAACAAGGATGATTAACTTCAATACAGACCCTTAAATTTGAGAGAAGGCTTGACGAAAGGGGACCATAGGTAAATATTTTAGAGCAGTTTTATTAGTGAGTTGAGAATATCTGGATAAAATACCTTTTCTGCTCACTTCTAATGTTGGTCATTAATGGCCCAATTACCACAAAATAATCTGTTGGCTTTTGCTATTGATTGTAAGCATACCCATGTTAACTTTTATATCAAAGTAGGGTTATTTTTTTAAATCAATGATTACACTTCATACATAAAATAAAATACATTTATTTTCCTTTAAGGTTTGTTAAAAGATAAACAATGAAAGCAGTACCTCTGGAGAGCTCTAATTTTAATTTTTTGTAACTACACTATTTTTTGAGCCACTTCCCAGAGCCTATTAGAAAGAGCACATCTCAGGCATTTCCAAGATTTACAGGAATTTTCTGAGTACTTTAATTAAAGAGAAATGAATGGATTGGATAACTTGAGAGACAGGTAGAACTTTATCAATTAGAAGTGGACAAATCCTACTACATCATTTTAGACTACACTGTTGGCAGATAGTAACTACATGTTTTGTCTGTACTTTTTTTTAAGGGCTGTGAGTTTTAAATAATACTTCTCTCACCTCCATGTGAGAAATCGAGCCCCTATAATCAGCTCAAGTTATTCCTGCTTTACTTGTATCCCGTTATTTAAAGCATACTCTTTTTCAGTCGTTAATTATTATATATTATCTCCCCTGTAATTATTTTTTTTTCTCTTTCAGCCTCACTAATTTTTAGATGTCACAGTCGCACTTAGTTGAAGACTAGATAAAAATACACGTAGTCATTGCAATCCTGTCTCATTACTCTGGGCTTCCATGGCTCTGGGTCATTTGTGTGTGTGTGTGTGTGTGTGACCTTCTTGGAACACTTTCCAATTTGCCTCCTCCTTCCTGTCATTTCAACGTGCTAAGCTGAAAGCCTGGGGCAGCCTCTGCAAAACAAAAGCAAGAACATCCCTGCCCTGGAATGGAGGGCTAATTCACAGCATCGTGGCTTGGTGGCATATGCTTGTTAGTAAACTCCTTCCCCTATATCTCTCAGTCTTCAGAGTCTCAGAGGCTGGGTTTTTAATTTCCTGGCCATGATGCCGTGTATAATATGCTTTATTTTCAGTGGACTGGACCATACATGTTCTAACCAGAGTTAGAACCAGAAGATTCTCTGAATTTCTGGGCTCGATATATAGTGTCCAGTACTATTAAATTAAGTGAAATGCAATTTGGTTCGATAGCATAATTCTGTATGTCTTGACATTCTGTATCCACTGCCTAGTACGGTACTTTAAAGATTCTAAATAACACCAAATGGCAAAGGAGTGAATGTAATTTTTATGACAGGGACGTGTGTACCGATTACCGTATGTCAGTCCAGGGCCAGCGAGGAGACAGAAGTCATATCAGTTATTTTAACAGAGATAAAATGATTTAAAGAATTGTTAACTAGGTATAAAAAAAAAAAAACTGTTTGCTAGGCAATTTAAAAAGCCCACAGAGAGACCTGAGCTATCACAGGTAGCGATTTCAGAAAGCAGCTGTCACCAACTCGGATAAAGTTTGGGATTATTAAAACTAGACGCTTGGAGGACAGTCTCGTGGGGCTGACCTGCAGGCGACGGAGGAAGAGTCGTGGCTCTGCTGATGCTGACATCATCTCTACTGCACGGGAGAGCCCCGGGGGACTAGGATTCAGGACTCGGAGGCCAGGTGTTACTTCCCGGCACAGATGTCTCTGAGGGGGAGAGCTCTGATGAGGCCGGCGCTGCCAGCACTGGAAAATTCCAGGCTGTGTTCAGTTGCTGCTGTAGGAATGAACTGTGGCCGCCGGGGTGAAGGAGCCAGGCCAGGGTCCTGCTGGCAGGAGCAGGGAGACAAGCATGCTAGAGAAAGCGATGGCAAGCCATCAGGGAAGAGTAAGTAGGTCACTGCTTCTCCTCCAGCCTTGCGGTCTCTCTCTAGTGCCCAATAGAAAAGCTGGCTACAGGGAAGGTGGCGTCCGGAGTCCCAGCCCAGCCCGCCTAAGTGTTACTGTTCTTATTTTACAGATTAGATACTAAGGCAGAGGGAGGTTACATAACTTGTTTACGTCCAGAGTTTTCCAAGTTCACACAAGTAGGAGAAAAGGCCATTTCACTGTCAGCTGCATAACATGGTCTGGGGGTTGTGCAAAAATATATTACCAATCTTGCATTGTTATATTAGACAAATTATACGCGTTATGCATATAAATAAGAAGGGCTTTCAGCCTTCTTTATAAAGTTCAAAAGAAAAGATTTTCTTCTCATATGAAAAAATTTGAAAGATTTTACCTCTTGCCCACATGGAGTTACAAAAATAATTTGCTCAGGAGAAATAACCAATCAAACAGTTCTGTTTATAAAATAACTCTGGATGCTTTTTATTTTTTTCTTTTATTTTTGCATTATTTTCAAATAATATGCTTTCTTACTTGGGTCTGTATCTTACTTCAGGACCGTATTTTAGAACAATCATAATGTGTTCAAGAAAAATTAATAAACTCAGTAGCATCTGCTGTCACTGACAGAACTATGAGTCTGTCACCAAGTGCTTATAATTGTAAAATAACCCCTTTAGGTTAAAACATAGCGTACATGATAATTGCACAAAAGCAATTTTCTGCTACTACATAAATTTCGTTTATATTGATTTGGCCATTTTTAGGACTCTCTGTCATCTACGCTGCTAACTAATACCTTCGGTTGAGAAATACTTGCTGGTTTGGAAACAGGAGGGAGCTCAGAGAGAGTAGTGTTCAGTGGCAGTTTGCACATGGAGAGAGTTCTTCCAGGTACGTTGGTAGTGTGAGACAGGGCTTGCATGCTTTTTCATTTTAATATTGGTTAGGGTGATTCCCACTGACAGTGTTGAACAACAGCCGTGTGGAAAACCCAGTTTTCTAATTTTTGTCCCGTTATGAAAAAGAATGTCTTTTTCATTGAAAAAGGTAGGTTTGGGTGATGATCTAGGCAATGGTTCTCAACCTTCCTAATGCCGCAACCCTTTAATACAGTTCCAAGGGGTCGCAACCCCCAGGTTGAGAACCTCTGAGAGAGTGATGTGTCTAAGATTATATCAGTAATTCAGTTGCTTTTAAAGAAAAGATAAAAATGATACACAGGTCGAAAATGCAGTCTAACAAGTCACACCCATTTCAAGAGATGCTGTCGTCTCAGGATGACAGCATGTGGTAGCTGACATTTACAAAATATCAACAAACATTATTTTTAAAATATGTCAGTCAATCATTCATATAACTAGAGCTTGTTAATTAAATTCTCTGTTTTCAGCACTGGTAAACACTGGGGGGCATAAAAGATGATCAAGACAGTGACTCCCCTCAGAGGGATATCAATTATCATGGAGACAGCATTTTTACCCAGAAGACAAGTTGGGGACAATTTAGGGCACTAATTAATTACAGGTGACTTTTCATAGTAACCAGGGAAATAAGCCAAGCAATGGGATTGGGCTGGAAGTGAAAAATTTATTTCTAATTATTTATGGAGGGGAAGCTCTAAAGTACATGAGGGTCCTTCCAGTCTTCACCTAAATGCTTCCTCCAGTCCCTTCCCTGACTTCTCCCTTCCACCTGCCTAGCTCCATGAAATTTCATTGAATGTCCTTGTTTTGATCTTCCACAGCACTCTTTTTATGCCCTAGCAGACTTGTCACACAGTGTGAAGTCTGTTCCATTTTCTGTCCTTGAGGATAGGGACAGCATCTGTCTTGCTCTCACAGTCTCTCTGCGCCTTCCACAGTCCCTGTTCAGAGTAAGCTGGAGTACTGGTCAGGACTGATCCTGCCTCCTTTGCTCTGAGTCCCACTGTATCTGCTATTCTGGTTGCCCAAGAAATTTGCAAGCAGCATCTAGACTTTCAGCAAGAGAACTTGCTGCTTAGGCATTTCTGTGAGAACTAAACATAATCTACTACCTCTCAAAGGTCGGCATTTCTCAAGAATGAAGATGTCTGCCCATACATCAGCGGGACCTTGTTCTGGTCTCTTGCGGAGATGTGGTCATTCCATGGAAGAAATTGAAGTCATGCCTGAGTGGGGATGGGTGAGAGCAGGGCAAGTCCAGTTTTTGGTCTAGACCCACGTTCTAGGTCAAAGTATTGACATCTGGTTTGGCAATGGCAAACACCATCTTGCTCACCTGATGCCACATTTCCTGACCTTGGACCAAGCTTGGTGTAGAGAGTGAGTTCCTGGTTGGTTATGAAAAGATAGGGAGCCTTTCCCATGCACACCCTGAGGGCCTCCAGGGTCACCTGGGCCTCCCTGAGTGCTCAGGACACTTATCCCTAAACTGAGGACCATCTGGTGCTGTCCCTTGGTGTCTACTGGGCCCCCTATACCTGCACTGTCCATGAAGTCTGAACTGCTTGCACTACCTTTCTGCCCTGCTGTGGCCAGAAAAGACATTCTGGAAGATTCTTCAGTCATCTGGAAACCTGAATCTCTCTCGCCCTTTCTCCCTTGGTATGTTTCATAATGACTTTCTTTCTGCCCTACCACAATGTTGAAATATTATACATGGTTTAAAGATATAATAGTGATAATGATACTAAGAGTAATAATTGATTGAAATCAGTGGAAGAGAAGAAATGCCATTATCAACAATCCAAAGGACACCAATTATTATAGGACATCAGTGCCTGGAATTCACACTGTTGATGGGGAATTCATGCTATTCACATGTAACCACAGAGAATTAGGGAATGTACAGGGTAACCTCTCAAACATGGGCCTTAGCTTAAGTAATTTCATTCACCGATTTCACCACTTAGTGTGTAAAAGAAGAATGTTATGGGTTATAGTAACTAAAAATCTAAACATTGGCATGCTCCTATCCAGCAGGCTTTTAAGAGCTTTGCCATTTGGCATCAGTTGAATATGAGTGATTAGAGATTTTTATTATCTGATTAAGGAAAAAATAGAAAAATGTATCTATTGCATGTATTGCCCATTATCTATTTACTGAAATGGGTTTGTGATAAATATCCTGAATTTTGAAAAGCGATGTCTACTTTTAATCAGTGACAAACCAATTCATAACTAGTAATTTGGACTAAGAAATAATACCATAGGAATAAGACACTTTTTATTACTGGTTTATATTAACCAAACAAGAAAAAGTTTCAAAGCTCTAAAGAAACCAAAATATCTTTTTTATTTCCCACTGAGGCCTTATATCCTTAATGAGGACTTATATCCTGAATCTTGGTTCAGATGGAATTTTTATATGAGTGCTAAACAGCACTAAAAATAGGATTTTTAATGGGGAGACTCACAGGCTCTTAACTGTATAACATGGTGAGCAATGCTATAGCTAGCACTTACAGGGTTTTTGTACATTTTGGAATAGTTGTTTAAAACTGTTCTAATGTGTTTATAGCTCTTTTTCCATCAAGCCTGATTTAAACTGTGCCTTTTCAAGTGTATATGGGGTGGAAATACTTATTTTGTGTATTTCTCTAGCAGAAATTCGTAAACCAGATGCCCTCAATGCAACTGCAGAATTGTATTGGATTTATAATAAACTTTAGAAGGCTTGAGTCACTTCAGACTAATGGCAAAGCATTCCTGGAGTTATTTAAGTACAAAATACGGAGAGAAGTAGAAGAGGGAGAAGCAAAAAGAATCACAGGATAAATAACGCCAGGCTTAAGACCACGGAATCGTGTTTCAGAATCACTATAGTGAAACTTCCTCTTGCACATGGTATTTTTTTTCCCTGATATTTTTGAATATAATGGTCTTGGACCAAAATCAGGGAACTGTTTCAGTCTTGCAAGGTTAAAGTTTAAAGAACTTTTTACTTGTTGCTAGTTTGACTGTTAAAGACCCTCTGTGTTTTAATGTCACCAACCACAAACAATAAATCATCAGTTTTGACGTTTACCAGTTATTAGAGATTATTTTGGCAGTTTATAAGGGATTATGTTAAAGCCAGTTTAATGACTGCCTGGAAGAAGGCTTTCTCCATAGAGAAACCCCATGGGCACTGTTATAAATTCCATGGGGAAACATTTGAATTTGGCCAGTTGATTGAGAGATTTGCCAGTTGCTTGAGAGTGCCAGGTACATTGATCCGGCATCTACCAATCCCCAGGGTGCCGGTTAACTGAGAGTCTGCTGTATATAATTCACAGGATCATCAAGCATTAATGTGTTAGAAGCTTCGAAGGCATCCTTACACAAAGACCTAAAATTTTTTTAAGCTCAGAAGGGAAACATTATGTAATGATATCCTTGTGAGGGTGATTCAAAGTCTTGAATTACTGTGTACAGCTGACTTGATATTTCGACAGCAACTGTGATGAGTCAGGCTCCTGGCAGGAAGTAGATGGCAAACTCTGAGCGAACCGAAGAGAGTTTAATGAAGAGAGCGGATGGAGGGAGAAGCAAAAAGCAAGTGATGATAGTGGTGAATCACCTGGGGTCTAGTCGCAGTGGAAAGCTGTTACTACGCCAAGGCCTGACGGGCCAGAAGAAGGAGCTGCTGGTCTGGAGCTCCATTATCAGAGTTTTAGTGGTGGTGATAGTGCTATCTGACAGGGTTGAATTCTAGGTAGGTAGCTGCAGCCAAACTACAGCCTGGGAGGGAGGCATCCAGACGAAGAAAGATCCCAGCTTCTCTCTCTTCCCACCTTCAGTTTGTTAGAACCAAACTGGAAGCCAACGGGGATATACCAGAGGGCTCTCTGAAAAAAATCCAGCCCCAAATGCCTCTACTTTTAATATTGCATGGCTGGACACTTTTCCTGGCTGTCTGGAAATTAAATTAACCAATCGTGCACACTGTTAATAACTATTATATTCCCTGGTGCTTAAGTCAAGGTATTAAATCCCAAATCCAAAGAGAGTGCATGCGTATAAATAAATTTAGCTTAAATTTGGTATGACATTCCTTCATTCATGTACGTCTGTCGGTGACAGTGGGATTTGGAGATTCTGAGTTCTCAGCCTCAAGTGTGCTTCATCTAGTGCCATATCCCGAGAATCCCACTCCTCAACCAAGGCTTTACCTTAGCATAGGAGACCAGCAATTTCTGTATTTAACTCCGTCGGGCAGACATGGTTGACTTTCTACGTAACACTTGCAAGGTTGCCATTCCCAGCGCTCTGAATGAAGGCAACATTTTAAACCCACATTCCCCCGCTGTGTACGGTCCCCCAGGGAACTCAGAAATAGTTATCTCTCCTCATAGTCTTGGTAAACACTGTTGTTGCTTTGGCAACAAAGTGCCCAATTTACCCTTCGCCTGACCTTCATCCCGCACCACCAACAGTATCGGTTTGAGGAGCAGTGATGCCACAGACCAAGGCCCATTTTCCCCTTGAAGGGGTGCTCTGCGTTGGTGAACTACAGGAGCAGTCCTTGCCTGTTACCCTATTCTGAGGATATATTTTGGGAATACCTCTGGTAGTCATTACTCTAGCAGTCAGGGGTTCCTGCAGGACACACTTGTCAGAACCAGAGAGTCAACTGGAAAGAGTTTAATAACGTGCTATTGAATCACCAAGGGACTGGTAACTGCTGAAAGCCATTACCTCCGTCAGGCCTGAGGGGCGGTGGGGAGGGGGCTGCTCCCGGAAGGAAGAGCAGCTGCCGCAGAAGGAGCACCGTCACGTGACTGGAGCCTGGCTGCGGACGAACACCACGGCCACTGCCAATGCCGCGCCCTGGCGAGGGCCACGGACAGGAATAAAAATATCTTGACTTTTTCTTTTTCCTACAGTTCATGTTCCTGTGTCTCTCTCCCTCAATGGCCAAATCTAATTGGTAGCCAGAGGGTAAGAAAGCCTAGGAATTGCAGCCTGGACTTGTCAGCTTGCGGGGCACAGAGCAGAGAACAAAGGGAAAAAAGGAGAGGAAGACGGCACTTAGCCCGAATCACCCGTTTATTCTTCCTTGAAAGTAGGAGAAGATGAATAAGGATGAATGGTGTAACTGTTTAACATGGCTCTGAGGGTGCGGTGTTTGTAAGATGACTTAAATACCACCTAATTAGGACTTTGTAATTATTTGTCTTACCAGCTTTCTGAAAGCTCCACAGGAAAATGACATTAGTGAATTAAAAATGATTCTGTTTTGTTTGTTTCTGAGGTACGTAAGAAGTTTTCTTTCTGAGCCCTATGGACACGTTGAAACACGGAGCTTGGAGGTCATTGTCCGTAACACACTGTGTCAGGCGCACTTCCGCTTGTCGGTAACAGTCGTTCTAAATGGCACACTCTAGAAAAAGGAATTTCAGTCCTGAAATGATTTCACCGGCAGACAAAGAAGAAACAGACAATGCGGACATGAGACCTGCTGGGCGGCGTGGCAAGGGAGGGGTCAGCGATCTGCTTTGTGAATCCCCTCCATGCCAACCGCTGCTAGCTACGTGAACCAGAGACGCTGTTTAAATCAGTCAGAATCCACTCATCTACACAATGGCAATAAAATAACAATCCTCTTTATTAAGAATATGAACAAAGTAAACACGAAGCAAGCTCAGCGCTTGCAATACGGCTGGTAGGCGTGGTGTTTCCTCCCACTGCTTTTCTTGTTTTCCGTGCTGCCTCTAAACCTCCTGGGAGCTCGTGGGGGCGTTTCTGGAAGCTAGCTGAGATACACTACGAGCAGTACAGATACTCTATCAACGCAGTGTCCCCCGGAGTGGAGTGGGAAGGAAGATGGTGAGAGAAAAGATACAGCTGGCCTCTTACAGGAAGACGTCCGGGGCAAGGGGACGTACCGGCGTATCATCTCCTCTTCCCACTGCATCCTTGGCAAGCGGAGACTCAGAATAAATAATAAAGAAATAGTGCGCGGATGGAAGAGCTTTGAAACACATTATAAAGGACACATGGCCAATTTTTCAGGCAGACAGACACGTGGTAATGTTCCCTTGTTAGCAGTTACATTTAAACTTGGTACAGAATGAATGGAGAACCTAAAATTTTGATGTCAGATTACAAAGGACTGTAGTGACACAGACACACACTTTAATTCCTTTTTTTCAAAAAACATTTTAGATGCTGAGATGAGAGAGAGAGAGAGAGAGACAGAGAGAGAGAGAGAGAGAGAACGCTGTATGTGTTGTCATTTAGTTCATGACAAACTTGGCAAATTTTGGTAGATTAGTAAGTTTTGTTTCTTTTCCAGACTTTTCTCCAAATCTTGCAAGACCTGTGATACCAAAACTTGATTGTAATAGAATTCCACCAGAGTCGAAATATTTTTAAACCTAAGTCTCCTAAACAGAAAGTTAGATAAATTTCATTCTGTTTAAACTTCTTGCCCAGTATCTATTATCATACTTCCCAAATATACTATATTGAAATTTTTATTTCATTCTCATAGTCCTTATGTATTTAATGGAAACTTTCTCCTCACATTGAACTACATTACAGGTTCTAAGTAATACAAGGAAAAATAAAGTAAGAGTGTTGCCTCCAGAATGTTTAAATGTACTAATTTATTTAAATCCCTCTGCACTATGCATCTCACATATGTTTTCCACCGAAAACCTGAAAGGTAATATATATTTTTAATACACTTACTTTGATAAAGGAAAAACTATGATGTCAATTATATGATAAATATCTACCACCCCTTTTGTAATTTCTTCCTGCAGAGAAATGTACCGGTTTTGGATTGGTGTGTGTAGACTGCTAAATACTGTTTAATAAAGTAATGCCATTTATCATGTGTAAAGGAAAGAGGTTCATTTGAATATTCCCTCTGATTGGTATAAATTCAGACCTGTTTAACTGCTTTAATGAATATTTCATTTTAGAATACAGAATAAGAATTTTATTATAGAAATTAGAATATAGACTAGATCTTCTGTTGTAGATCATTGCTTCTTTGATGAAAAACCATTATTATTACTATTATTAATATTTAGGAAGCATGACTTAGAAATTAAATAGGTTAATTGGGAAATTGATGCACATCTCTGGGGACATACATGAACGTACTTGGTACTTTTTTTCTCAGACACGGTGCAGGTTTTATATGGCCTGCTCACTGGCAACACAAAATAGGTATTGTCTTTGAGACTCTCACGTGCTAGTTTATGGAAAGCTACAGCAGAACTTTCACCTGCCTATGTGAAAAACAGGGTTGACATTCAGTGTAGAATTCCACTCTGAAAATAATCTTTCCTTAGAACCCCCAAGCCAACTTTTTTTAAGCATCTTTTTAGTGTTTCTTTTTAGAAGTCCCATGCCATGTTGATTTTCTATCTTCTATGATTTTGAAGAGCGAGGTCTTGACCTTTGGAACACTTGTCAAATTTTTCTTTTTTGAAACATTTTGAAAAACTTTGAAACCCACCTGATGTGGTTTATACGTCATGCTGGGCTTGGATGAGCCATCTCAATCTGGAAATTCCTGTCAGTTCCTCTAGAAATGTGTTGAATTAATCTTTAAAGATTTCTTCCACTTTATTTTCCCATTTGATTTTTCTGGAAATCCTTTTATTTGGATTTGGATCTCCTGGGTAGATCTTTTAACATGCTTGTCTTTTCTCTACTGTTTTCTTTTTCTTTGCTGTTGTTCTTCTTGGTGTTTTCCTGTCTTCATGGAGAGTTGCTGAAGTATATCTTGCACACTTTCTTCTGAATTTTTCATCTGTTATCACTCTGCAATTTCCAGGGATCTTCAATGCCCTCCAAATGTTCTTTTCTTATATTCTCCTGTTCTTGTTTCATTAAAAATTTCTTCTCAAATCTCTTTGAGGATATCAGTAATAATACTTTTTTAAAAAATCTGCTCTAAGCAGTGTTATCTTTTATTCCTTTTGTTTTGGTTTTGCATCTGTTGTGATAAAATTTTTATCTCAGTTCCTCTGGTCTGCCTGCCTCCTCATGCTTATGAGAAAGTTACTTTAAAACTTTTGAAAGCTTAGGAATGGGGATAGTTTGGGCATTGTCCCCTAATGACTCTCGTGATGTGGTGACCCGACAGAACTATTTCACCAGGAGCCTCATGCTGCCTGCATATTGGCTTGGTGTACCTCCAGTTGAGGCTGGGAGTTGTAAGATTGACAGCCTGAATTTGGTTGCTGCATGGAGTCTTCGTCTTCAAATGGAGACTTTTCGCCTAATCCCATTGTTTCAGGGCAAGCCCTAGGCCTGGAGCCCTAATGCCTCTCCAGGATCCAGAGGAGGCAGGCAGATGCATGGGGTTATGAAGTAAGTCTGGGGCCTCTAACTGATCCTTGTGTTTTGTTTTGTTTTTTTTACAAAATGTATTTGGGAGATATTTATTAGTAAAACTATATAGGTTTCAAGTATACAATTCTATAATGCATCTATATTGCATTGTGTTTTCACCACCCAGAGTCAGTTCTCCTTCCATCACCATGTATTTGACCCTCTGTTCCTTCTTCTATGACCCCTCTTCCCTGCTTACCCTCTTATAACCACTAAACTGTTGTATCTATGAATTCTCGTTTCTTTGCTTGCTTATCTTGTCCATTTCTTGCTTTCCGTTTTATATCCCTACTGTGAGTGAAATCATATGGTCCTCGACTTCGTCCAGTTTATTTTGCTTAGCATGATAATCTCAGAATCCACCCATGTTGTCACAAATGGCAGTATTGATCTTTTCTTATGGCCGAGCAATATTCTGTGGTATGCGTGTACCACGTCGTCTTTAGCCAATCATCTTTGGAAGGACACTTTGTTGTTTCCGTGTCTTGGCCACCATGAGTAATGCTGCAGTGAACATAGGGGTACATATATCTTTGCGGGACAAAGTTTTCAGGTATTTTGGGTAGATACCCAGAAGAGGAATTGCTGCATCTTACAGTAATTCTATTCTCAATTTTTTTTGAGGAACCTCCATACTGTTTTTCATAGCAGTTGCACCAATTTACATTCCCACCAGCAGTGTGTGAAGGTTCCTTTTCCCCCAGATAATTCAGGATTATCTCCCTACTTGTTGAGTCTTCATTTAATCATACCTGTGCTGTCCCTTTATCGTGTAAGATAACACAGTCACAGTTTCTGGGGATTAGGGCATAAACGTTTGGGAAGGGCGGCATTTTTCAACCTACCACAACATCTTTGGCCTGTTTTCATAGCCTCTTTTATAAATAATATTTGCATTTTGTCCTTTTAAATTAATTTAAATAGTTTTGAAAATATTTCGGTGCACAGGCTGTATTTTTAATTATGTAGTTTGAGTTCACTGTTGAAACTAGAACTTCCATGTCAATGTAGGGTGTATGATAATTTGGTAAGAGGAAAAATTCAATGACAAAAACGAGTAATCATCCTCACTTTGGAAGTGTTTGTTGGATCTAACTTTAAATCAGCTTGCCAGCTTTTTATCTACGGCTTCCTCCTTAAAACAGCCCCAAAGCATCGCCAGTGGACTCGCATGTTCCCTTCATTCATCAGTGAATGAGTTTATTTCTCCCAGCAGAAATACCGTAAGTGGTTACAGAGTTGGGATGGAGTGACCTGGATCTGTCTTGGTCTTTCTTCCAGGAGAAGGGGATTAATGATTGTTTATGGACTGAATTAACGAGTGACTAAAATTCCTGGTGTTGTTTTCTGCTTCCCCACTTTGGTTTCCTCTGTGTGGCTCATTTTAAATATTCAGCTCTCTCTTCTCACAGCAAAACAAATATTCTTCCTTAGTCTTTAACTTAAGTATCTTACTAATTCATACCTATGCTGACCTTTGTCTCCCAATTCTTGCCACATATTGTCAGTGTATATAAACTCACTATTATTTTTTTTATGGAGCTCAAATATTTATCCTTGAAACGAGTTTTCATTTTCTTGCAAATAGAACATCTCCTTTTTCTGGATTTTTTACTCTAACTGGCACTGTAAACATTTCTTGACCCTCTGCTAGGAGTTCAATATTTGTTGCATCTGTTTCTCCATCTCTCTCTCTCTCTATCATCTCTATCTATCTATCTATCTATCTATCTATCTATCTAATCTATCCTCCTCTCTTCTCTCTCTTCTCTTCCCCCTTTTATGAGATAACACATGTTTGCTATAAGCAATAAAGTTTTGAGTTAATTTCATAATTGTCAAAAGTCATCAAAATTAATTAAAGGACTATGCTTTTTTTGACAATTTTATTGAAAATGGTTTGTGATAATTTTAGTGGCAAGCTGACTCAAAGAAAAGTAGCTTGGTTTCGCACCCTCTTGACACACAGTTTTCTATGGGAAGGCATCAGCTAGTGTGGGCAGAATGTCCTGAGTGCTATCAGCACATAATTCTCATTAATCAAATCCTCTAATGATCATATTTGTATCAAGCTGCTTGGGATTTGTGGAAAACCACACGGCAGACAGAGAAAGAAGCAGTGACAGATGGGTGGAGAGTCTCGGTTGTTGGAAAGGAACATCTTTTCTCATGAATGTCATTTTCCATTTAATTTCATGTTGTCATTCAAAGACCCTAATGCATCGGTTGAAAGAAAAGCCTTGTAGGGAATGACATTTGGGAGAGAGCCAACACGGGACACAACCCGAGGCTGCAAATGCTGGTCTGTTTGGCAGCTGTAAGGAGAACAACTGTTTGGCAACAAATTACTTGGTAGAAAGCCTCTAGACTCAGCAAAGGATTAAAAATAGAAAGATCGAATGGATTTCTATGGCTTCAGAGAGAGAGAGAGAATTCAGTCCCCTGGCTGTGGGGATAAATCTGCAATGCCAAAACCTTTCTTACAGTTTATATGCTGCAGTGTTAGATGACAACCAGGGATGAACGTAGTAGTTAATTCTGTTCTAAATCACCCTGCCAGTCACGCTCCAAGACCTTGCATACTATTTAATTAAACTATACCTGAATTGGCTCGTAGCATAATAACGCCATTCTCCCTCATAGGACACATTTCAGGGCTATTTAGCTGTAAGATGTGGCACTGATAATCTTAACATGACTTTTCCATAGAGCAGGATCCTCAGTGCCGAGTTGATTTTATTCAAAATATGTTTTGGCTTGCTACAGCCTTGGCTTATATCCGTATTTATTTTTCAGAGTATTCTCTCCTGTGATTAGAAATACATTTCTCCATGACAAAGCCAAGAGTATTATTCTCTTTACCTTGTTCTTCTGAGAGTATAACTGGTAATTGCCAATGAATCATAGATCCATGCTTCTCAAAATTTAATTTGCAGACGAATCACCTGGGATCTTGTTAAAAGACAGATTCTGATTCAGTGAACCTGGTGTGAGAGGCTCTTTCATTGTTTTAATTTTTTAAAAAACGTTAACTAGTGGCACCAAGTCCTTCATCTCCTGCCCTTCTTCTCAGGGTTGTGGTCCCCCAAGGCTCACTTATCCTAACTTAGGATGCCCAAGGCTATGATGATGATTCCGCTTGGATTACGTTTAGTTGATTCTTAGTGTCCATGCTGATTAGATTGTTTGCTTGGGTGGAAAACCGTATAGATAGTTGAATCAAATTCAAAGCATCTTGTCCACAAACAACATGTGATTCATAGCAACTCTGGCATATGACTTAGCCTTGGTCACGTTACAATGTCATTCTCTTCCCGTGACCAGAAGCAGCGTGTATGTCTCCTCTTCCTGTCCCACAAGCTTGCTGCACCAGAAATCACGATTTTGTGCACTTATTTCCTAACGAGCCATTTGTAACAAGGACCCATTTCCTACTGACCAGACAGCTTTCTCTTGCTTAGTGAGACTAAATTAGGTAGTATCATGAAATAAATCATTTTATAGTTCATAATTAATGATCAGCACAAGGTGATTAATAATGCTTTCTCTTGTGATAGTATTTGTATTATAAAACCATTGGTCAGAATTTGTTCTCTTTCATGATTTCCCAAAGTTTGATGATCAGATGCAGAATTGAAAGAAATTAACCATATAGCTATAATATAATGAACACTATTTTACATAGAACAGAGTTACATTTGACACGTTAAAATTTTGTAGGAGTGTACTCATTCAGTAGGCAATATGCTACAGTATATGATGAGAATTCAAATCTCGAGGAAATAGGTGTCTGTAGATTTCTTCCCTTTAAGATTGAATCAAAGTATGGTTAGATATGCTGTATTCATCTTGACCCCATAACCTTGCTAATTTGGATAGGTGTACTTTTCCCAATAAAAATATAATTGGGGGGTTGAAACACGAATGCACCTCTGCTTATTATCTGAATCATGAGATTAGGAATATATCATTTGGTAGTACATATACCTCTTTAGATGACTGCAGCAAAAAAATGATTTCTATAGAGAATCTGGTGTTTAAAAACTGTTGGGAAGGCTACAGAAGGCATCAGAGCCTGAAGCTTGTTTTCAGACTTATCACTACAGTTCTGGTCCAGAGAGTCAGGGAGGTATTGGTGCTGCCCTGATAAGGAAACTGTAGGAAACCCGTGCTAATGGTCCCTGAAGTGAATGAATCAGGGTAAGATCCCTGTGGGGGTGCCAGACTTCATATCTGCCACAGCAAGCCTTTGCTCACCGGACCCAAAGGAAGAATAATGTGGAGTCTGTCATCCTTGCATTTGCAAAATCTCATGGGATGGAATCTCATTGGTAGACTAGAAACAGAACCTTGGAATTAAAGGAATGTGTGAAACACTGCCAGCTCTCAGGTGACAGTGGGGAAGAGCAAAACAGTGGAGTGAAATAAACGCTGGTTGCCCAAACAATCTTCATTACACAGAGGATGTGGAGTTTGCTTGCTGAAAGGCTTAAGGTTGTAGGGTATTTGCCTAATTGGTTTAACATCTCTCTTTTACAAGGGGGGGGGGGGGGGAGAGAGAGAGAGAGAGAGAGAGAGAAAGACAAATCCCTTGAGATTTTCTAGGCCCTGTCTGGGGAATGTCAAAGTTAGTTTGAGGTCAGAGAGACTCCATTTAGAATTTGATATGGGGCAAAGGTCAAAAGGTTTGAATATGGGCTTAAATAGGGTGATTGTGCAATAACATTTCATTATCTATATTACCAAAGTGACAATATCAGATGTTAAAAGCAATTACAGAAGGTTAAATAGTTGTGAACAAAACTTAGTTCTTTTAATGTTGACAATTAAAACTGGATTTTCTTAAGTGATTAAAGATCTGATAAAGATACAAAACACAGTAAATTATTATTAGCCACAAAACCTTTGCTTTCCAGATAGATTACACGACAGGTAACAAAACGAAACGAAAACAAACCTTTCACAATCTCTCATCAAGAAGAGACTAATAGTCAAAGAAAATTTTGTCCTTTCAATAAAGAGAGAACGAAATTCTGATTTTTGTACCAGTGTACTTTTGATGGTAAAACTCATTATTTTGAAAACTTAAAGGCATTGCAATCTTAGCCTGCTTGACCACATATAAAATTCCCAAGATTCCTTTTCCACAACACTTCTACGACATTTTTATATCAATTCAGATTTTGTCCTAGGTTTTGTCCTCTTTCTCAGGCTAGAACCATCAATCATTTCACTTACCTACTTTTCATACAAAGTTGTTCTCTTTCACTCATTTCTAGGTAGTTTTATTTACATAATTAGATTTTTTAAATCCTTGGAATCCTTACTTCTTGGTGAAAAACTAAAAAATAAGCAGTTGTGCTCCGCAATGTCCCGGGTGTGTGTGGTGTGTGTGTGTGTGTGTGTGTGTGTGTGTGTGTGTGTGTGTGTGTCTCAGCACCAGAAAATACATAACAGGAGAAAAATTTCCCTCTGCGTTTCATGGTGAGTGCCTGGCTGAGACCCATTTTTCTCTGGGCACCTTGCAAGTAGATAAGCTTATCCAGGTTAACAGTTCTCCATAGAGGCCACTGTAATTCAAGATTATCTATGATAACTTTAACCTGCCTGCTCAGCCTGAACATCTTCTTCACCTGAGGCCTCACCCTGGCTCCACTCCGGCTTAAATTAGACCCAGCCTGACTTCTAAGTCCCACTCAGTTCGACTCCGGCAGGTTTCCGGACCCGGTCCAGGAGGAGAAATGCTCCACCAGGCTGGAGGATCCCGACGCAGAGCTGAGGAGCTGGGGTCCGGGGTCCGGGGCGGCCTTGCCCGGCACCTCCAGAGGCAGCGAGGAAGCAGCCAGCTCGGGGGGCTCAGCAGGTACCTGCTCCCGGTCGCTTGCGGGTCCTGGGAGGTGGGGGCAGGGCGTGTCTCCGGTTCCCCTCTCTGAGGCCAGAACTGTTAGGAGATAAACTGGGGCGCTTATTACAACTACGAGTTTGAGCAGGGCGGCATCCATCCTAGCAGGCCGAGACGAGCCCCGAGGAGCCGTACGAAATGGGACTTCGCCAGGCGGAGGGGACCAGGAGCGGGCAGGCGTCACAAGGCAAAGAGGCGGTTGGTTGCTGTGAAGTGACGTCCCT
>PVJL010008432.1:0-66802 GCA_004026885.1 Lyroderma lyra
CCATAATCAGAAGTGTCTGGACATTGATGGTAACCATTTTGAACACCTCTTGTAATTGCAGAAGTCAAACGTGACTTGTACTCTTCTTTTGTTATCAGTATATATTATTACAATTTGAATACAGCTTTTTCCTTTCTTAAAATGTGTATACATTTTTTTGGCACCCTTTATATACCACTTGGACAATCCAGCTATGTTCATTTCTCAGAAGTGTGGGGTCTGAGTCCTCTCCAGAATGCGTCTTCCTGGCATGCAGATTATATCGAGCTGAAAAGAATTAAAGCCCAACAAACTCAAGAAGAGTTTCTACTTACCCCATACCTGCCTAAAGAGATTCAGATAGAAAAAGCTGCTTCAGGAAGGGAACCTTAGTATATTCACCTTAGCGCACAAGCATTAAGTGGGGCAGACTGGGAGGATCCAAGCAAAAAGCTGTTTACTAGATTCCCCTTTGGGTCCTATTGTTTCTGGATGGTCCTGCAAAAAAATTTTTATCAAATGTTTGTTCTTTCTCATCTACCTGTGACTTGCTTACTTCCCCCTCCTTTGTCCAAAATGACATACATACCTCATTTTGCCTCACTATCTTTGGAATTGTCATGCTTCTGTGAATTCCCTGTGCACTTGTATTAAAATTTTCTTTTCTCCTATTAATCTGCTGTATGTCATTTGAATTATTCCACCAGCCAGAAGAACAAAAGGGACAAGGGGAAAGTTTCTCTGCTTCCACAGAACCATCCTTTATTTATTTTTCTTTCTCTGCAACTTCATCATGTCATTGTAGCTCTTAAATTCCTTAATCAGCTCTGGGTGATGGAATTTATGGAAGTATTTAGAGAACAAAAGTGACTGCTATGCAGAATGGAAGTTAAAGTGCTTTTTCCTGAAGTAGGAAAAAGGCAAAATGAAAGCAAAAATGGGTTTTTGAAACAGAATAGGCATAACTCAAAATATACTCCAACTCATACACACACGATGGATACTGTGGAAATATGTACAGAGATTCCTTTTCAGTATACAGTACTCGTGTCATTAACTGCTTACTGAATACCTATTATGTGGCAGGGTATTCTGAAATTTGGAACAACTAGCATTTTAGCATTTAGTTGCTAAATATTGTAGTCTTAATTAGTTGAACTTTCCAACTTTTTTGATTCAGTCCACAAATATATTTAGCACAGTTTCTAGGTGCTTCAGAATATCATATATATGTTCCCATATGGAACAAAACTGACAGATCTCTGCCTCATGGAGCAAGTGTTCCAGAATGGGAGAGGGAAGAAAGACAGTGAACATAATAAGTAAATTATATAAGTTGTTAGAAGGTGTAGAGTGCCATGGAAAAATTTAGAGCAAAGTAAAGTGGAATGGGGGTTCTAAGTCAAGATGTTGATGGCCTTGTGGAGGTGGAGATGCCCAGTACACAGCTGGCTATGAGAGTCTGGATCTCAAGGGAGAGAGATCTAGGTAGAGCTATATATCTAAATGCCATCCTAAAGTCATGACATTGGGTGAAATCACTGAAGGAGTAAAGTGAGTGTAGAAATAGAAGGGAAGAGGGCCAAGGACTGAGCTCTGGGAGAACCACTGAAGGACAGTAAGAAGGACTAGCCAGTGAGTTAGGAGGAAACCCAGGAGTGTGAGGTCCTGGAAACGAAGGACAGAGTGATCAGCAGTATCAAATGCTGCTGATAGGTCAAGTAAAATGAGAACTCAAATATGACCTTTGGATTTAGCCACATCAATGTCACTAGTAACCTTGATGAGAACAGTTCGGTGTGGCGATTTAAAAATAATAGACATTTTATTTTTAGATTGTTTTCATATGATTCATTACAAAATACTTCTATTTTTCTTCCTTTCATTGCCTACCACCTCATATTCAACACTGTTATGAAGATGAAAGGAGGTAAGTAATACATAACACACATAGTAAGGCACTAAGTGAAATCGGTAGCCATTACTGTTGGAGGTGGTGGTAGACAAAATTAGAAAGAAGATGCATCCGCTCACATTTTAAAATCATTTTAAGTATTGGGATCCATATTTAAGTTTGCTGCCCGCTTCTGGATTTTCTTTTTTGAGGAGGTGGGGGATCTCTTTCCTGGTAGACAGTTAAAAATTTAACCTTTAAAAAAGTAAATGGGTCTTTATTACTGGATGAGGAGATGCAGAAACTGACCTTACTTTCTAGCTGAAATTTTCCAGAAGTCACCACAAACATGTTGAGTTATTAATAGAGCCAGTGCTCTACCATTTTTGGCAATGTAACTTTGGATGGACATTGCTCCTCCTTGGGCCCAGGTTTCGCATGCGCAATATGAGGGGATTGGACAGGATTATCTCTAAGGCCTCTTCCAGCCCTAATGTTTTTGTGATGCTTGAGGCTTTTACTGTACATGTGAGCTGTACTAAAATGAGCAAAGTTGAAAACATGCTTCATTCAGTCAGGGTCTTCTAAGAATCAGTGTATTAGATAATTACTTACAGATGCGGCTTTTGCTAGAGTCTTACAGTGCTTTAGGGAAGAAAGTGTTACGTACCTACTCTGGCTTGGGGGAGCTTGAACTTTAAATTGCTGTCATGTAGCATGTCCACAAAACATTAGTAAAGAGAAAAGAATTCAGATAAAACCGGCTGACCAGACATACCATTTTAAACGGGACGAAAAACGATGGTGCTGTCTTGTTTTAAACGGTGCATATGGTCAGTCTGTTCTCACTGGGCTAAATTCAAGGTGTCAGCAGGCTGATGATATGTACTGTTTGAAATGGGACAGTACTGTTGTTTTCTGTCCTGTTTAAAACAGTAAGTCTGGTCAGTCTAGATAAAACTGAACCTTATGTTTTTTCAGTCTAACTCTTGTTTTCTATGCCAGGATACCAATAACACTGAAAAATTTATTAATATTTGTGTTCAGTTACAAATTACATGTTACAAATAATAAGGTATAGGGGTATTCTTTCCTCATATAGTAATTTATATCAAAGTGTGTTCTATTCCAAAAGTGTCTGGCGTTTTCAAAAATAAGTTTTTTTTTTTTAAAAATAAGTTTTTAATAAAGGTATTTATTGTGGAACTTTGGGAAATAAGGTCCTAAGGCTTAAAATCATTACCCTAAACCACAAGAGGTAGAACCCAAAATAAATGCCTAAGATGACAGGTGCCTCTTAACTTCGAAACACTTCCTTAGAAGTGTCTGATTCACAGAGAAAGGAAGGCCTAGAAAAGTGACTTATTGAATTTGTTGCAAAGCTACTACTATATAACAAGAAAAAAGAGAATTCGTTCGACTTTCAAGACTTCCGAAGGACAGCCAGGACTCCTTGCAGTTACGTTCAACCACCTTCTTTATGATAAGCAATTTTTTAAATCTATGTATTTCAAGGAAGTTTTTTTTTTTTTCTTTTTATCTCTCCTAAATACAGAAGAGCAGGACATTATCTTCTAGGTAATATGCTATTTTCTCTTTTTTTGGGGAAAAATAATCCTTTGATCCTTTAACTTTTACTTACTGCTCTTTTGATCCTGCAAATATTTGCAAGCCAGTTTATAACTTTCTTACACATTCTTTCAAAATTCTCCTCCCCCCGTGATGGAAGTAGTGTTTTGGACTTTTTCCCTTCCTCCGGACTGTCCATGTGAAATGCTAGTTCTATTCTGGGAGATTAGCAGAGAAGATTGGCTTTCATCTTTGAAATTTTACATTTTATTTCCACTGAGACATCATTTGGCTTGTTCTAATCTGCTTTATATTCCCTAAAATATAGTATTTTGAGTTGTGTCCTCACAGTGACTGACTGAAACAATTGAGTAAGTTGTGTTCCCTTACATTTCCACTGTATATATGACAGCTAAGTCTTCTTACTCAAGTTCTTCCTAATCTTTATAATTAATAACTATTCCTTTGATTCCCCTCCCCCATCCCTTTAGGATAGAAAGATAGAATTCTCTTGCAGAAAATTAAAAGGAACTACTCACATTCTTGAATTTTCATTGTTTATCCAGTAAGTGGACCTTATCTTGGAGTCTGGAAATCTTTCTATTTATGGCAATGTTTATTTAATAATTTTATTTATTCATATACCTAAAAAGCACGCAGGCAGCCCAAAGTGGAAGGCTTGAGGGTCTTCTTTCCTGTGACTTAACTTCTTGCCAAAGCGGAGACAGTTGGAGTTTGTGACTCTCAGGATAATCTTTCCCCTTTTGCTTTTCCAGGGATCTCTCTACCTGCCCCACACAACCTGGACACAGAGCCAGCCATTCTCAAGTACGCCAAGCATTTGTTTTTTCCTACCTAATCAGTACAACAGTACTTCGATACAAGGGAATACCAGTGCATAAATTTTACACAGTCAGGCAACTTAGAGGTGAAACAGTCTCATGTTACACAGGTAGTTCATTTAATTTGGCTGAAAGCATTTGGCCTCTTCCACTTCCTGTTTCTCCCCACTTAAGTCAGTGGGCATCTCCCTAACTGAACCCTTTATTCTCTTTTGTGCTGATTCCCATACTGGTTGGTGTGCTGTAGCCTGCTAGAGCCAACTGTTAGATTTTCAGTTTTGTGAGCCAGTTGGACAACATGTTGGTAGTTTGATATCAGCAATGGTGGATGTATTTACATCATGGAAATCAGTGAATACTACAAATTAGCCTCTCACCTCCACTCCCAGCTGCTTGTTAAACATTCATCAGCACACCACTGCCCTTCCTTCCACACCAGTCCAAGTCTCTTAGTTTAGTCCTGGCATGGTCTTAGAGCTTAGTTAATTCCCTGGCTTCAGACTTAACAGCCAAGCAAAGCCAAAAGCCCATATTGGCTTCTCCCAATGTGGGCTTTCAGGGCTATGAAAGGTTATCTTCTAACCCCTCCATCTCGTTAACTCACAGTTCTTTCCCAGCTCTTTTATCTCTTGGGTCCTAAAAGCCTCAACTCCTCTACTGCCCCAGCCCCTCCAACTAGCATCTCCACCACAAAGTACCAGTGTTATTACTTACTAGGCTGGGCTTTCCTCCCCAGATTAAGAAGTTTACATGCTTCATTTATTTTTCACAATAACCCCATGAGGTAGAAACTATTGTTACCTCCACTTTACAGAAGAGGAAACTGAGGCTCATAGAGTTATAACTTTATCTAAAGACACACTGGCCCAGGCTGCTTTAGATCCAGCCTTCTTCTGTGGGATCCCGACCCCATTCCTTGAGAGGTTGGCTTTCAGGCTCTCATTTTTGAACCACTTCTTCTCTCCAAAAACATTAACATGAAACTACTTTTATGTCTTCAACTTTAATTACATGTTAATTTCCCCAAGTCATCCAAATGGTCCCCAAACCCTTCAGTTCTAAGACACAGTACAGATGGGGGCTGGTACAGAGTTCTAACAGCTGTGGGCCTGTTCTCTCAGGCCTCTATTTTTAAAACATTTGCTATTTTGATCCTCTAGTCCATGTACTTTTTCCCTTTACCATTCCTCTTTTTTTGTTCTGATAGAGTTAGGAATATAAGACTTTCAGAAACCCCAAAAGGTCTTCGTTTGTTTCTGATAGATCAAGCGTTCCTTATTTTAAATTACATATTCTTTGTTTTGGTAAGTTGTGGTCTCTACTGCTTATCCTGTTCTGTTTATTTGTACAGAACCCAAGAGACAGAGCCTGGTTCACATATTATCAAGGGGGGGAATGGGAAGGAATTGTTTGTGTTCAAAACAAAGAAACAAATTTTACATTTGGGCTGCTTTTCGCCTTTACTCTGCCTGAAATGACTGATAGTAAACCAAAGTTGTTTCCATGGAAAGAAAAATTAACTAGGAATGTAGGTCACCTAACAAGCTATGAAACCTGTTTTCTATTTTTCTTTTTTTTGTAGATGAATAAATTTTATTGTAAAGAGGCTAGACAAATTATCCCCAAACATGTACATAATAAGTAGCAAAATTAAGACCCAAACTGAGTTCTAATTACAAGTGTACTAGGTATTCTATTGTATCTCTCTACCTCTCCTTAAAAGTTCAACAAAGGCAGACTAAAAGCATAAACATGGAGAGAAGAAACCTGTTTTCTTGATATTGCTTTGCTTGATTGTATTGGGGGTTTCACTGCTTCTGCTTAGGGCCCAGGCAGGCTGCAAAGGACTGAATGTTTGTGTCACCCCCAAATTCATATGTTGAAATCCTAACCTTCACTGTGATGGTAATAGGTGAGGCTTTTGTGAGGTGGAGCCCTCATGAATGAGAGTAGTGCCCTTATAAAAGGGACCCAGGAGAGGTCTCTTGCCATGTGGGGATACAATAATAAAATGGCAGTCTGCAACCCGGAAGAGGAACCTCACCAGAACTCAGCCATGTTGGCACCTTGAACTCAGACTTCTAGTCTTCAGAACTGTGACAAAGAAATTTCTGTTGTATATAAGCCACCCAGTTTATGGTATTTTGTTATAGCAGCCTGAGCAAAGACACAGCCTAACCCTAAGCACACTGTTATGGAAGCAGAGGAAGATGAAGTTCAGGTATCAGGGAAAGCAGTGGTTACTTACTTAGCAAGCAGCAAAATCATTCTGGCCTCTAGAGAGAGGACAGAATAAAATGCAAAGGGAATGACTCGGAGGGTAGAGAAAGACCTGAGTTGGGCATAGGGAAAGTGAAGATTATAATAAAATATTTAAGTAAGGACTCTATTGACTTCTCAGTTACAAGAGCGTAAACTCTCGGAGTCATTATGTTATAACTGCTAGAAACTGGGAATTCTGGTTTCTGATGTGATTAAATAGCACAACTTTTGGAAACGTACCTAGCTTCGCTGCATCTGAGTTTCCCACCTGCAGTATGAGGATAATACCTGCTCTAAAACAACCTTGGAAATAGCTCACTGGCTTGGGACTTAGGAGATCTGGAGTCTACTTATACTACAACTGACTTAGTTTCATTATTAACAAAATAAAATATAGCCTCGAAGGTTCTTATATAATGCAGTCATTTTATATAGTGCCCTGAAAATGTAAAGATTTTCTAGAAATGTAAAATTGCATTATTCTTTCTTTTATTCAATACCTATTTGGCCCCTCGTGTGTACTAGGCACTGTACTAGGAACTGAGGACAAGTCAAAGCCCTTCAAGGAGTTCATATTGCATTTGGAGAAGAGACATCATGTAAAAAGAAAAGTAAAGCCAAGTGAGAAGACTAGAGAGTAATGCGGAGAGGAGTGCTATTTTACCTAATATGGCAAAGAAGGCTTCTCTGATTTGAAGAAAGAACTGAGCTATGTGGGCATCTGGGGGAAGAGTATCCCAAGCAGGGGGAATGGTTGGAGTAGAGTGAGTGAGGGGAAAAAGCAACAGAAGATGAGGGGGAGGGGGAGAGAGACTGAGACTCAGATTGTGTAGGTCCTTAGAGGCTACCACAAGGAATTTGGCTTTTTCTCTGTGAGATTGGAAGTCATTGAAAACTTCTAAGCAAAGTCATGATAAGATTAGACTTGTGTTTTAACAGGGTCACTCTGGCCTCTGTGCTTAGAATAGACTGCAGGGAGGCAAGAAGGAAGTAGGCAACCCAGTTAAGTGGCTACTGTAACCATTTGGGCAGGAGGAGATGGTGAGAAGTGGCCAGATACTGGGGAGGAGTTTCTGATGGATTGGATGTGGGTTGCTTGAAAAAGAAGAATCAAGAATGACTCCACGGGTTACGGCCTGAACAACTGTAGCTGATACTGAGATGAGGAATACTTTGGGAGGAACAGGTTTAAAAGTGGTATGGAGCAGGGAGATTAGGGTGTGCTTTGAGCATATCAGGTCTGAGATGCCTCTTAGGCATCCAAGTGGCTCTCTGAAGTAGGAAGTGAATCAATATGCATGCCCCAGGGTGGGAAGGGACTGGAACTTCCAACACAGAACTCAAGTTTCTATATTAGGGAATCCAGTCTGGGTAGATTAGGAGTGCCTGACAGTAGCCCAGTGACAGAAAAGGACACTGAGATCCCAAAATAAAATCACCTTGAAGAAAGGGAAAGTCTGGGCTAGAAATGTAGCTTAAGACAAGACCCCAGGTATTGCTGTGGGACCACCGTTTTTGCTCCTGCACAAACAGAACAGGGACTGAAAGCCCTTTAGAGCCTGGCCATCCAAGCGTGTGTACAGTTTGACCTGGGAGAGCTAGTTCCTTCAATGCCACCAATCTGCCTCACTCCCCTGAACCCCAGTTGGAATGTGTAAACCTCCCAAGATTTTTGGACAGTTTGGGAGCCATCCTAATAGGAGGAGGGTCAAGCTTGGGAGGTGTTCACATGTAGAAATTGGTGTCTAGGAGTTCCCTGGTGGTGTAGTGGCTAAGGCTTCGGCGCTGTCAATGCTGCGGCCTGGGTTCGATTCCCGGCCAGGGAACTACCCACATACAAAAAAAAAAAAAAAGAAAAGAAAAAAAAAAAGAAATTGTGGTGTCTAATTAGATCAGAGAGTGAGGGACATGAACAGGCTCTGAATTGTCTAACTCTGGAATCTGGGCTGGTAATCATGATAGGAAATACCAGAGGAGGGGTGTATGTGGGGGTTACTTTTGTTTATTATTATTTTTTATGTCGGGCTGAAGTGACATTGCTTTTGGCCTTCCTGTAGACAGTTCTGGATTCCTTTAGAACACACAACTAGTGAGGTCTAGTAAGTACAGGAATCTGGACCTGGAACTCAAGAGGAACTTAACGGCACCACTGCTGTAGTGCTTACCTTGCCAAAAACTAGTGAAATTTCTATGTGGTCGATCTCGTGACCTATATAAGTTACATAAATTAGCCTATATAGGTAGCTCATTGTGTTTCCCACATTTACAGAGACATGGGAAGTTCAGGTAACTTCTCACCTTCCTCAAAGACTCCAACTTCTCAAGTTCTGCCCCACCCACCCCACTGTGTGACTCACCCATCGCATTCACACCTCATTTCCCAGGCCTAAGGGTTGCTCCCAATCTCTCCTACATCCTTCACGCTTACCTGTTCACTCGTAGCCTGTAACCTAGATTCCGATTTAGCGATAGGATTAAGGGATCGAACCTGAGCTCTAACGGCGTCCATCCTACCCTCAGCAAAACGTCTCTTTCTTGTTCCCGATGTTATCCTCCCTCTCGTCTCATTAGGGTCCCCTCCAATTTTATTAATTTACTTGTGCCCTCGTTTTTATTCTTGCTCACAGTCTCTGGGATCTTGCTTTATAAATTAACCCCTTTTCTTGAACCTTCACTCTCTTTGTGCAAATTAGGACTAAACCACCATAGTGTCATTTCCTGCTCGAGTTACTGTCTCTTCCCTTTTATTCACACTTGTGGCTTTTCTTTCTGTCCTCCCATTCACCTCTTAGCTCTAATAACTATCCTGCCCCACTGCCCCCCATCATGAGTTCACTTTTAAACACCCCACTATCCGACCACCATCTCCACCTTTCCAGCAAGAGAAAACCAATCCCAACAAGCCTTCTACAAACAGGACGGACAAGCCATTGATCCTACCACCTTTTTACTGTCCTTCACCCACTCCGTCTCTCCTTCCATAGTCCATCGCTATAATTATGCTCTTGCTTATACCTGCACTGAGATTGCTCCATTCTCTTTGTCGTGCTTACTTAGTAAAACCTCCTGATTAAATCTAACCCTGCTCACCCCAGGCCTGCAGGTGTGTTAGTGGCATGCCGACAGATCATTCAGAATTCATGACTACTAACTCCAGTGGGCCTTACATTGCTCAGCAGACATATGGTATTTCCCTTCACATTCTGCCACTCCTAAAGGTCTTTTTTGTATCTTCTCCGTGACGCTCAACACCGCCCCCCCACCCATTTCCTCCCCATTCTCACTCTCAGTCCATAACTTAGTATCCTTACTTGCTGGGAAAATAGAAGCAATCAGAAGAGACTGTCCGCAAGCTCCCACTACTACACCTTCCTTGTTAAAATATAATTTTCAAAAAGTTTTATAACATCATGACTCATATACATACAGAATAGAGATATGCCTGAGATTTATTCAGGCATATGATAAAGCAGGGAGCAAGAACAGGAGTTGATATAATTCTTCAGGAAAGGTACTTTAAAAACATTTGAATAAGACTGCTGGGTTAGGGAGTTCCCTGGTGGTGTAGTGGCCTAAGGTTCTGGCGCTGTCAAGGCTGTGGCCTGGGTTCGATTCCCCGGCGGGGGGGGGGGGGGGGGGGGGGCCCCCCCCCCCCCCCCCCGCCCCCGCCTCCAAAAAAAAAGAAAGACTGCTGGGTTAGATACAAAATTGGTTAATACCCCACAAGGAAAAAAAAAATCATAACCTGTGAGGTTATCTTTTCCATAGGCCAGAAGTCATTTATATTTCTCTCAGATAAGAACTATTTGTATTGCTCTAAGTTTTCTAAAACAGAGTTGTAAAATATCATAACCGATAGTAAACAGAAAGCCAAGCAAAGGTACCTGCCCCTAGAAAATCAGGTAGTTCCCAGAAACTCTGCTGGACGGAGCACAGCTCTTCACCAAAAAAGATACCCAGTAATCCTGTTTGCCTATTTCCAAATCTGGGATGATTTTTCTTAACTGTCTTCCTATTTGTGACTGTACCCATGTATTCTTGCCTGTCTTCTAAGTACTGAAGATAAACTGTCCATGCTCTTATTCAAGGCCAGCCTTGCCACTTATACATTATATCCCATCCACTTTTGCCTGCTGAAGGATATCACTCTAGTGATTCTCTTTTCTGTCTCCTGCATCAATCCCCCACTCTCCTCAGTGTTTTAGGATAAAAACATGACCTTCCCTCTTCAAAACAACCTCTCTTGATTTCACCTCTTCCCTTATCTTTATAAAAAAAGAATTACCTTTAATCACTGGCTCTGGTTTGTCTCTCCCATTCCTCGAACCCACTGGAATCAGGTTTTAACCCTCACCACTTCTCCAAAACTGCTCTTGTCAAGGTCATCCATAACATCCACATTACCAAATCCAATGGTCAGTTCTCAGTCCTCATTTCATTTAACCTATTAGTACCTTTTGACGCTGCTGATCACTGTGAAACATTTCACTGGAAGCACTTTCTTCACCAGGTTTTCAGGACTCTTCTAGTTTTCTTCCTGGCTACTCTTTTTCAGTCTCCCTGTTGTTTCCTCCTTAGTCTCCTAAACTCTTAATGTGAAGGCTCCAGGTCTCTTCTCTTCCTATTTACATCAATTCCCTGACTGATCTCTTCCGGTCTCTTGTTCTATATATTCTCCATATACTAATATAGACATGTGTCTCCTATTTAGAATGCTTTCCAGAATTCCACACCCATATATCCACTCCCTGGGGGACTTCCCTGCTTGGATATCTAGTGGATCCCTAAACCTAAGCTCCTAATGTTCCTGCCTATACATGCTCCCATGCCCATCTCAGTTAATGACAATTCCATTCTTCTAGCATCCTGGGCCCAAAACCTTAGAGTCATCATTGGATCTTACATTTCTATCACTCCCATCCATTTATCAGCAAACCCTGCCCAGCTTCACCTTTAAAATATATGTATAGTTTGACCACTTTTCACTAGTTCTACTGTAGCCACTTTGGACCAGTGCGACTGTTCCTGCTTCTTCTACTCTTCCTGCCTCCCCACTGTCTCTTCCTGGCAGAGCAGCCAGAAGGATCCTGTTAAAATGTCAGACCATTGCTCTACGTAAAGTCCTCTAATGACCGCCCATCTGTGGTAGCTCGTCTCCAAATGGCTGCCATCAATTCCTTACTCAATTGCCAGGCCAGCATGGGCACAGAACCTAACCAAGCCTGCTCTCGGCCCTATGCAACCACTCATCTGCTTTCAGTCTCTATAAATATTCCTTTTATGGCCATTTCATACAAATGGAATCATGTAATATATAGCCTTTTTCATCTGGTTTCTTTGACTTAGCATGCTTTTGAGATTAATCCATGTTAGCATGTACTGGTATTTTATTCCTTCTTATTGCTAAATATTATTCCATTATACGGATATAGCATATTTTGTTTCTCCATTCATTCGTTGATGGACATGGGATGTTAGCTGGGAGTTTTTTTGTAGATGTCCTTTATCAGGTTGAGAAAGTTTCCTTCTAATCTTTGTTTGTTGAGTTTTTATCGTGAATGGATTGGATTTTGTCAACTATTTTTTCTGCATTACAGGCACTCCTTCTCACTTAACTACTGAGTTCCATTCTTACAACTAGGTCGTTAAGTGGACTGGTCGATAAGAGACAAGCTTGAAGGCAGATGTCTTGTGGCGTGTTGTGGCACAATAGGGTATGTATTTTTCAATAGCTATTGCATGACACCACACTTATAAATGAAATACAAAGTCTCTTATGATTGTGAATGCTTCAGATAGTGAATACCAATTGACTGCAGGAATGTGACAAAGACTGAGAAAGGAGTCTGCCTGAGCTGTAGAACTGGTTTTAAGTCCCAGTGGTTGTTAAACAGGCAGGTCATTAAGTGAGGAATGGCTGTAATGGAATGATCATGTGGGTTTTATCCTTTATCCTATTAATGTGGTATATTACATTAATTGAGCTTAGGATGTTAAACCAATTGTGAATTCCTAAGATAAATCCTACTTGGTGATGTGTATAATCCTTTTTATATGTTGCTAGATTTGGTTTGCTAGTATTTTGTTAAGGATTTTTGCATCAATATTCATAAAGGTCTGTAGTTTTCTTCTCTGATAGTGTCTTTGTCTGGCTTTAGTATCAGGATAATTCTGCCCTTATAGAAGTAATTGGAAAGTGTTTCCTGCTCTATTTTCTAAAATTGTTTGTCAAGTATTGGTATTATTTCTTTTTTTAAAAATTTCATAGGATTCACCAGTGAAGACATGTGAGGCTATTCCTTGTGGAAAGATTTTTGAATAATATTTTTTTTATTTGATATAAATCTATTCAGGTTTCTATTTCAGGTCTTGAGTTTTTCTATGTAATTTGTGTCTTTCTAGAGATTTTTCTATTTCATTTAAGTTATCTAATTTATTGGTATATTCATAATATACCCTTATACTATTATAATTTTTGTAGGGTAGACATTGATGTCTCCTTTTTTTATTTACAATGTTGGTAATTTGTATCTTATCTCTCTCCTTACACTGCTTGATTAATCTAATTAAAAATTTGTTGATTTTTTCCAAAGAATCAACAATACAGATGGGGGGGTGTTTTGTTTGTTTGTTTTTTGTATTTCATTGATTTCTGGTCTAATCTTTATTTCCTCTTTTCTGCTTGCCTTGAGTTTAGTTTGCACCTCTTTTTTTTTTAACTTTAAGATAGAAGCTTAGGTTATTGATTTGAGACATTTTTTCTTTTCTGACATGCCTCCCCTAAAAGCACTTCTGAGCTGTATTCTAGAATTTTTATATGCTGTGTTTTCACTTTCATTCATTTCAAAATATTTTTAAATTTCCCTGGTGATATCTTGTGGACTATTTGGAAATCTGTTTAATTTCCAAATACTTGGAGATTTCCTAGATTTCTTTCTGTTCTTGGTTTCTAACTTAAGTCCATTGTGGTCAGAGAATGTAGTTTGTATAATTTTAATTATTTTAAATTTATTGAACACTTGTTTTATGTCCTGACATGATCTATTCTGGAGAATGTTCCATGTGCACTTAGAAAGGATGTCCATTCTCCAGTCCTTAGTCAGAGTTCTACAGATGTCAATCAGGTCAAGTTGGCTGATAGTGTTGTTCAAGTCTTCCATATCCTTGCTGATTTTCCATCTGGTTCTATTTGCTATTGAGAGTGAGTTACTGAAACCTCCAGCTATTAGTGAATTGTCATTTCTCCCTTTGATTCTGTCCATTTTTCTTTTATGTGCTTTGCAGATCTGTTTTTATGTGTTCATGTTTATTATAACTTCTTGATGAATGTATCATTATTAAATGTCCCTCTTTATCTCTAGTAGCATTTTTTTACCTTAAGTCTATTTTGTCTGATACTAATATAGCCACTCCAGATCTCTTATGATTACTATAGCCCTGATATATGCCATTTCACCTTTTAATCTATTTATGTCATTGAATATGTAGACTTCTTATAGTTAGATCTTGCTTTTTTATCCAGTCTGCTGATTTGTCTTTGGATTGGGATGTTTAAACCTTTCACAATTAATGTAATTATTAATGTGATTTGATTTACATTTGTCATTTTGGTATTTGTTTTCTATGTTTCCTTTCTTTTTTGTACCCCTATTCCTCTTTTACTTCCATGTTTTGTGTTAAATATTTTTTGAGTGTGCCATTTAATTTTTATGTAGATTTTTAATCACATCTTTTTAGTTATTTTTCTTAATGGTTACTGTGGAAATTATAATACACAATGTTATCTATTTCAGATTACTTCTAATTTCAGTAACATATAGAAACTTTGCTGCAATATAACTATTCCTCCCTGCCTTTGTGTTATTCGATATCTCACATTTTTATATTAATAATTAGCATTACCTTAGTTATAATACATAATATATTCCTAATGATATCACATGTGTTATAATCCATCAAGTTATAATTATTGCTTTATACAATTTCACATCTTTTAAAAAAGTTATGTAAAGAAACAAGACAATATATATTTATAGAGTCTTCTATATTAACACACATATTTACCATTTCCAGTGCTCTTCATTTCCTCTTGTGGATTTGAGTTACTATCTGATATATCTTACTTTCACTCTGAAGGACTCCCTTGAGTATTTCTTGTAGGGCAGACCTACCAGTGAAGAATCCCCTCAGATTTGTCTATCTGGGAATATCTTAATTTCTCCTTCACTTTCAAGGATAGTTTTATGGGATATAAAATTCTTGGTTGTTAGTTTTCCTTTCACACTTTGAATATGCCATTTCATCTCCTTCCAGTCTCCATTGTTTGAGATGAGAAATCTCCATTGTTTCAGTTGAGAAATTAGCTGTTGATCATATTGATGTTGTACATGATGGTGGTTTTTCTCTTGATGCTTTCAAGATTTTCTTTTTGTTGTTGTTGGCTTTCAACAGTTTGTATGTTGTGTTTAGGTGTGGTTATCTAGTTGGGTTTGTTGAGCTACTTGGATGGGCAGATTAATATTTTTAATCAAATTTGCCAAGTTTTTGGAAATTTTTTTTTTTTTTTTTTTTGGTTTGTGAGTAGCTCCCTGACTGGGAATTGAACCCAGGCCACAGCGCTGACAGCGCCAGCAGCGAAGCCTTAAGCCACTACACCATCAGGGAACTCCCTGGAAATGTTTTCTTCAAATAGTTTTTCTGACTCTTTCTCTCTTCTCCCATGACACAGATATTGGTATATGAGATGTTGTCCCACAAGTCTCTGAGGCTCTGTTAAATTGTTTTCAATGTTTATTCTTTCTATTCTTCAGTGGATAATTTCTGTTGATCTTTCTTCAAGTCATTGATTATTTTCTTTAGCCATCTTAAATATACTTTTGAGCCACTCCAGTAAATTTCTCATTTCAGGTACTGTTTATTTTCACTTCTGGAAATTATACTTTAACACTTTTTAAATAATTTGTCTCCTTATGCAGAATCTTTATTCATTTATCCATTATTGTCTTACTTTCTTTTGATTTTCTAAACACTATTGCTGTTGGTTCTTGGAAATTATTTATAATAACTGCTTTGATGTCTTTGCCTGCTAAATCCAACTTCTAGGGACACTCAGAGATAGTTTCTATGACTTTGCTTTTTCTGAGAATGAGTCATACTTTCCTATCTCTTTGCATATTTTATTGAAAATGGAATATTTTAAATAATACATTGTAGCAACTCTGAATTCTGATTTTTCTCCTTCAAGTCTGTCTTTTATGTTTGTGTGTTTAGTAACTTGCCTGGGTTAAATCTATGAACTCTGTCTCCTCTGAAGTGTATGACCACTGATTTTTCTGTTCAGTTTAGTTTTTCTTGTTTTTATTTTTAAATGTGGTTTTCCCAGGTGTTTCCCCTGTGTCTAAGTAGCCTAACAGTCAGCCAGTGATGGAACAGAAATTGTGTTCAAACACTTCAAGCCAATAAGGCTTCCATTCTCTGATAATGAATTTGTGTGTGGGCAGGGAAGCATATTCAAAGTTCAGGCTGTTTTCAATTCTGTTTGGGCTTTTACTTTTACTTTTCATTGGGCCCTTTCACAGCTCCTCTATGCACAAACCCTCAAGGTCACCCAGAAGTCTGGGGCTATCTTAGGCTCCCTGTTCTCACCTATAAATGTTCACAACCTCAGGCAGGAATACACTTGCCTCAACCACAACTGGAACCACAGGTTAGAAGAATCATTGACTCTCTTCTGCTCCAAATCATCTGAGCCCTCTGTGGCACAAAGGTGCTGGTCCTCACAGCATTCTCTGACCAGGCAAAATCTCCATGCTAACTGGGCTGGAGGGAGAGCTGGGAAATGGGAACATTCACTGGTAAGGATACCACAGATTCCCACTGTTATTACTGAACTTCAGCAGTTGTTTAAGCACAAACACTTCTCAGATTATTATATGCTTTGGTTGATTTCCAGAGTACTAAAAATGCTGTTTTCATCCATTTTTCTTTTCCCAGTTTTGTAGTTACTTTTTGGGGGGAGAGGGCTTGCCCCCCTCCTCACCTGTCATAGCTGGAAGGCCCACCCCAGGCAATCTTTCTTCTACCTCTACCACTCTACTCAGACTGTTCTAACAAAAAATATCAGTTGCCTCCCAAGCACTGTAACAAGCTCTGGGTAAGACAGACACGTTGAATTCCAGCTCTACTTAGTAATTGTGCACTTGGCAAGTATATTTATCTTCTCCAAGTCTTGTATTTTTTTTCTTCTGTTAAATGACTAAAATAATGCTTATGATGTTACTGTGAGGAGGGTGGGGTCTGAGTAAGCATCTGGGAGGACACTTCAGGGTTCTTTTCCAACACAGTGTTTATCAAGAGGCCCAAGCTCCTATTCAGACTGTGAGTCTGGGATGCCTCTTGACCTCTTATTATCCTTATATTCAATGGAGACATAACTAGTGGGAATGTAAGGATAAGATCATGAAAATCCTTTGAGATTGGATCTATTATATGGAAGTAAAAGGTATTATTATGCCTTATTATGCTGTTCTTCGGGAACTTTTAAAAATCCCTTTCTCGGGGAAATTTTGGTCATAGTAGAATTTCTAAAAATAGGGAAGCTCCTAAAATTACTCCCCTAGCTTCCTTTTTCCCTGGACATTTTTTTTTGTTTGTTGTTTGTTTTTTTGTGGTAGTTCCCTGGCTGAGAATCGAACCCAGGCCATAGCATTGAGAGCACCAAAGCCTAGCCACTACGCCACCAGGGAACGCCCTCCCTGGACATTTTAACCATTATAATGTTGCTATCTTCCAAAAGACCAAGATTACAGATGAAAATCATTCTTTTTTAATTTTTTTTTTCTTTGTGTAAATCATTCTTAATCACGAACTCTCATATTTTTGTTTCTTTTTCTAAGAACCAAAGGACATGGCCCCCCAGATCAGAAATAAAACATTAATTTGGTGGTTAAAAATGCAGAAAAAGGGGCTCATGAGCCATTCTCCTTGCTCGAGCCCACTCCTACTTCTTTGGAGTGTACTTTCTCTTCAATAAACTATCTCTTTGTTTCACCTCAAAAAAAAAAATGCAGAAAAAGGAACATGACCATACAGAATGCGTGGAATTTGGAATGAATGTAGTGTGGTGAGGGCTTGCTGGAAATTCAGCTCTTCCTGCAGGAAATACATGTTTAGAATCAGAATAAAAAAAACAATTGCTCTTTTCATATTCCCTTACATTTCTTCGTCATTGTCCTCTCTTTAATTAGCCATGAACTATTTACCATTTGCTCCTATTACTGGTTTTTTCCTGGATTAGCCAGGCTGCCAGCTCTGAAGGTAGGCATGGTACCTCCACGTATTTTCCTTGATGACTGGCACTTGTGATCACCTGCAGCCAACAATTATGTTCATTTATATTCCCTTATTCCCTTACTCAGAAACCTTCAGTGACTCTCCACTGTCCCTAAAGGTGGTCCTCAGATTTTTTTTGGCTTCAGATGCTTATGAGTAAACTACTGTTTACATATCCTCTCGCTAATATACTCACAGGTAATATATTTTAAAATTATTTATATACTACTGTATTTCTACTTTATGTAAATTATAAACATCTACCAAAGTAGAAAGTTTAAGAGGAAGACATAAAAAGGTATAAATAGAGTTTGTAATATTTTCTCTCTGCATCTCTTGCATATGCCACTCTGTGGGATAAAATTCAGGTTTTTTTAAAACTACAGGCTTCAAACTTGAGTGTACACAGCACAGAAAGTTATTAAGGGGCTTAATTTCCAAATTCTGAACTACCAAATGTCCCCTCTCCTGAAAGTCATCGGACTGGGAATGGCTGGCATTGAGCTGATTCCTCTTTCCCAGCCTCCCCTTCCTTATTGCTCTGACCCTTCAAAACAAAAAGGCAACCCTCACCCATCCTGAACTGTGCTTTGTCTCCAAATGAAGGGATGATGTGAGAATGCATCATGCCTGAGGGAGAATCTCTTCTTGAGAGCCACGGAAGAAACACTGACAGGGTAGTTAGTACCTTATTTCATCCACTGGAAAGCTTCTATGCCTTGGACAATGCTTATCTTAGAATTAGAAGTCACAAGTGAGGTGGCAGAAGACCTTGTAGTAATGTAGCATTTTAAATAAAGAATGAAGCTAAACTTTTTCTGACACAAAATAAGTCTATTCATATACCTGAAACTGACATGAAATAAAATTGAATATCAACTATAATTGAAAAATAAAAAATAGAAAAAGAAAAAAGCCTATTTACTGACTAGTTTGACCATGTCGACTGCTTTTGCCAATTAAATCATATTTGCCACAAGTGGAGTGAGCTAGATCTATGGCTCCATGTTTTTGATGAAAATATATAGAGAGCTCTTACCTGACATCCCATACACTGAAATTTCGTCATCTGCAACTATTTCAACTGCTGATGACCACTGCCTTAAACTAACACTCACAATATTCATAATCACCCCAGACTCTTTCCCATCTTATCTCCCGTCAGTCCCCTTAGGCTTCAGCCAAGCCCCTCATGTTCCTGGGTGCTCTGTCTGGTCTATGCTGTGGATGTGCTTCTGTCAGTTCTTCCACTGGAAATATCCTTCCCTCCCATCTCCGTGTGTTGAATTCCTATCTAACATCTGCTTGGTTTGTGGCACTAATTAGGCACTGAGGATGCAAAATGAATATAATAACAGCTTTGGCCCTGTTTTCATAGGATATGTAAGAGTCTAGAGCATGGGAGACAGATAAACAGTGATAATATGGTATTACAGAGCTATAATGGGGAACCATGAGGTGTTGGGAACTCAGCAGGGGCACCCTCTTTTCCCCTGGTGTGGGGTGGGGTGGGGTGGGGATCAAGGAACTCTCAGAGGAAGTGGCCAAAAAGCCAAGTCCTTTGCAGGGAGGGGAGAGAAGAGGACTGATCTATGTTGAGATAACAAAAGTGAGTTGAAATCACATTGGTAAGGCAATTCCTCCGTTAAGTCAGAATTTTGACCACAAGAGACAAATTCATCTAACTCTAGAGTCCAGATATAAATTTCTATCAAGTTCAATCTGTTTCAAGTTTTTGAGAGAAGGGCCATATTCTCTCAAAATCCCAATTTAGAACAAGCTGAAAGTCTAGAGAGAGGTCACCTCTAGAAAAATTTTTCCTCACTTTTTGCCAAACACAAAGTATCTGAACCCCAAGCTCAATTGCTGGGGGAATGGTAGCCTTTTTATACAGGTTCACCAGAAATGGTGCTCAGTGAATACTCTTGGGATGTCTGTGAAGAAAGTGACAGGTAATTTGTTATCTGTTCTGAGGGTGGAGGCACTCTCTAAACAAATAAGTTATTGAAATAAGGAGAACCACAGAAGAGAAAACATTCGGTTTCCAGGGACTGCCTGTGCCACACTAGAGGAAGAGACTGTAAGAGTTCAAGATATCTGCTTCTCACTGCTCCACCTCTGACTGATACCCAAATGCAGAGGGACGTTCAATTCTCCACTTCATGCCACCATTCACAGTGCTGATTTGTTATCAAGCTATTTATTTCTAAGAAAGACTCCCCTCTACAAATATTACACATTAATAGAAGAGAGGTGTGAGAGATATGGCATTAGCCATCAAATATTTCCTATACTGGTCACAATTTGATGCCCAGTAACTCTTTAATCATTCAAAACAGAAAATATATTCAGCCTTCAAGTTCTCTGATACAGTTCATTCATGTACCATCACAATGGACTTTTATCTTATTTCTCATCCTGTTTTCTTATTTATCTTCTTCAAATACCCATATGTAGTGTTAACATTTTCTCTATGACACTGTTCACTATGGCAGTAGAGTCAAGTAGGTCTCATCATCCATGAGGTTACTGAAGCACCAAAGGATGTCCTTACAAAACACTGACTGTATATGGAAGTCACATGACACTGAGCCCAGGGACTATATAACCAGTGAGGTTCCAATAGGCTATACTGTTGATGAAGCTACTTCATCTCTTTCAGGAAAACGATTATAAACTCATTCCAGAACATAAAAGCTCATTTTTGTTAGAAAATTACTAACAAGTTTTGCAGGGTCAGAACCATCTTTGATAACATTTTTCCGTTACAAATGTTTCCTATCAGTGATAATATATTTTTTCCAGATGGGTGAGCCAACTGTACTTCTGCTGTAAAACTGGATTTCTACCAGTTCCCCAAGTGTTTTTTCTCTCTCTTCTTTTTTTTTTTTTTTTTTTTTTGGTAGTTTCCTGGTTGGGAATTGAACCCAAGCCATGGAGTTGACAGTGCCAAAGCCTGGCCACTGCACCACCAGGGAACTCCTCCCTAAGTGTTTTCTATTTACAGCCCTTAACAAAGTTTTTTAACAATGGTGACTGCAGGTTTATGCTGAGGTATATAAATGTGTTTGCAAATGGGTTTAGATCCTTGTGTGGAAAAGGTCTTAAGTCTCCTAAATAGAAAAATTTTCAAGTAAATCAGAACTGATTTAAGAGTTTGTGAAATGGTAGCAGGGCTTGAGGACCTTATATCAAAACATGCCCAATGCTGCGTTTTAACACCTCCTGACTCCCAGATTAATTTTGTCACCCTCTTCACCTTTAAAATTACTTCCATTTAGCAAAATCAGTTCCACTCTGAAGAACAAATACATTGTGACTTCTGTTCCTGATACTGCCCTGTGTGCAGTGATGGAAAAAAAATTTTAGTTTTCAGCCCTGCCGCTGATACAAATGCAGGTGTAATCAAATTAATTATGCCTCCTTCTACGAAAGCCTCAGGTTTTCCTAAGAGGTCACTTAAAAAACACATGCCAGTTCATTTAAGCCCGAGGTCTCCTCAAAACTGAGACCAGAGGGTTAGTTTAGTCTCTCTCTCCTTTTTTGTAGTTGACTGCATGTGAATGCTACCTTGGTGCCAGAGCCATTCCTGGGCAAAGGGTGGGCCTTCACGGGCAACACAACCTCTTCTTCCCAGGCAAGGCCTTGCGGTGTCGAGGCGTGTCCAGCAGATGGCGCCGCAGCTGAATTTTCGCGAGCTGCTCCTTACGCCTGCAGACGCCTGTAATAAACAGGAAGAATTTTTAAAAGCATTCTTACACCATAAATTGCCTTCTTTATCGGGTCAGAGGATTTTATTATTTGACTAAGTTGAAATGCACTTGAGATGTTTAAAAATTCAGTGATTACGCAATCCCAAATACATGTTTGGGGTTTTTTTTTTTAGGATTTTCACTCTTACAAAGGACCCAAAGAGCAAGTTTTCCAGTAGCATAAACTATCATTTGAACCTAGAGGTTCAGAAATGGCAGCAGGCAGCGCTGGGTGAAGACAGGCTGCCACAAAAAGACTAGCAAGGAAGGGCAGAGGGGAGAGCGAAGATAGCAGCTTCGCTAGGCCGCGGCGGAAGTGACCAAGGCGGGCGGGGCGGTGCCCGCAGGCGCCTCGGAAACAGCGCCGCCTGCTGGTGAACGAGAGAGAATGCTCGGATCTCGCCAAAGCCGGTGGCGGCTCCGGGAAACAAGACATTACGAACACCGTTGCACTCACGTTGTGCCCCCACTAAACACAACTGAAAGTCATGGTCACAACCAAAGCGGCCTTTCTGTTGAGAACAGAAACCTAGAGGCCCCTCATGGTTTTGGTATACAATGTTTCAAAGGGTTTAACTGTTTTCTTCTTGGGGGGGGTGGGGGGTGGGGACGGAGGGTTTAACTGTTTTTAATGCTTCCTAAAGCCAAAAAGCGTGGATTTGGTTTTTATAGTATAATTGTTATCTAAGACAATCCTAAAGGAGAGTGAAAAATAGAACCTGACAAGAGGCTCTCTCATTTATTTTATCCTGCTATAAGTTGTTTACAAAATAGTAAAAGAGGTTATCAGAAGCAAATTGGAAAAAACAGGCAAGGAGTTGAGTTTAAAGGTAGTTGCGCTTACTTCTCACTACAGTCCCTGATTTTTATTCTAGGCCTGCTGCACTGCCATTTCTAGAGTCCCTCCTCCTCTCCCCACTTCGTTTTTCTCTTCAGTCATTTGACAGGAGCCTCTGCAACGATCTGCTTGGAGCACGTCATCGTCACCCACTGGGAGAGAACTGTGGTACCACTTTTCTTCCCCTATGGCTGAAGCGCACAGGAGAATGAGCCGCGCTTCTCCTCTTGAGCCAGCGTGATTGCTTGGAACTGTAACCTGCAGAATGATGTCAAGAGTGCAGCTTCCTCCTTTTCTGCTGCACAGAGCTTTATGGTATCCTTCAATATTCTGCTGCTTCCTCCTACAGAGCCCTGCCCTTCACATTGCCAAATGATGTGCTAATAACCTTCTCTTCCCTTCACTTACAGGGACACAGTGCATTACGTGTAAGAATTGTACATCTCCATTTTTCTTCTAGCAAGGGAACAAAGACCCATAGGTGGACAGTTTCATTTGGACTAGCCATGCTGTTTATCAGGTCCCTGTTCTCTGACGTGAAAATTCCCGTTTTCCGTCAGGGCACAGCTGTAAGCATAAATTAAAAGCTCTGGTTTGAAACAGTTCCTCTCTTTTGTTCAGTAGCACCAGAAACACTGCAATTAGAAACCGGCTGGAGCAGAAGCCTTTTTTAGGGCCCTGGAGAAGGAAGATTGGGCACTCACGTCTTGTACATGGCCATTTGGGCTGTAGCCTTCATAATGTGGATCCAAGCTGATGAGCACTGAAAGCTCAATGCTTGGAGGACAAAGAAGAGTGATGAACGTATAGTAACTTAGTGAATCGGGGCATTAAAATTTTTTTAAACTTTCACTACTGAAAGTCTTCTTAAAAGAAAAGGTTCATTAGGCCATTGCTTGTGTGTGCACTCGTGCTTGCACACACACACACACACACACACACACACACACACACAAACTGGTCTTGGGGAATGGAGTCTAAATCCCCAGCAGCATGGTTATGTAGAAAAGACTACATGTCAGTGTCCTCAGAGTTCGGCAAGCATTTCTATGCATCACATAAGTAGGAGAAAGATGTAAGCTGGTCTGAAACAATTTACATTAGCTGTAGACACAGGGGACGGGAGGACGTGAAGCAGGGCCAGTGCTGGGATGGGGACAGCAGTCCTCAGGAAGAAGTGTCTGCCTCTGTGGGTCGGCTACGGGCAGCAGATTGGAAAATTCATGTGTAAATAAAAAGTGGAGGCTCCTGAGGTTCTATGGCACCTGGCTACCCTCTCTTTTGGGTAATTCTGGAAATAGCCACCTGGAAATTAGTCCTAAATATCAACAGCTATACGGAAATGCGAGCAGTCTTTTGTCAGAGCTGGTCCTCAGCTATCAACAAGCTAACGGTTCTGTCTCTTTTCTCTCTCCAGCCACTGCAATTTTAATTTAGAACATCTCAGAATTTTTTTTGTTGTCCAGGGACAGGATCCAAGAGGATGCCTGACTTATCCCCAGAGAAACAGAAGTAAAGGAGAGGAATGTCTCCCTAAGTTAACTGTGTTATAAAAGCATCCTTCAGGGAGAGGATACACGAACAGAACAGCTGATAACATTAATACTGTGCAAACAGGCACACGTCTCCCCAAGCCCCCAGGACTGCGGAACCAAGTGTTACTAAACTAATCAGGAGGGACCCAGCTCTGAGCCTCTCCTGCTGCAGTCCTCAGAGGCAGTTGGCTTGGCCCAAGCAAAGCAGCTTGCGGCTTCTCCGGCTTCTCCGAGGAGGAGGGGTGCCTGCTTTCTCTTTGTTCTCTCAAGCCTCATGCACCAGCTGTTTTCACCTCTTGGAGGAGGGCAAAATAAATTCATTGCCAATAATGACTTGAAAAGCATATTTTTGAACTCTGTGAAAAAGCAGGGTCAAACTATAGAATTCTAACATGCTGTGAGTTTTTATTCTGGGTTTCTAGACAAAAATTTCAGGAAGGCATACCTCTGTATCAAGTAAAATTGAAAATAAAAAGGTAACCTTCAGAAAGGGTGATGGAGACAAGCGTTTGGAATCCCATATAACCTAATAATTACAGGTCCTGCACCTTATGCTTAAAAATCTCTTCTTCACAGCGGTATGATTTAATGAACAAATACCTTTGTCTGCTAAGAAATCCCTCCAGCAGCAGAAGGGCTCTCTGAGAAATTACACCTTTGTAGGCTTTACATGATTTTCTCTCATAAAAATCATTTCACAAAGCTCCTTTAAAAATAGAAACATTCCGAATTGTCTATCCCTGATTTAAGTGTGGAATTACGACAAAGGGTGCTTGTTCTTATATTAGGAGTAGGCGGGCCACTCCCCAAGCACTCAGAACATCTGCTGCCTGGACTGATTCTCAAACCAAAGGCCACACATGGCTCCTGCACTTGACAGCTGACGTGGCCTTTTATGTCGGGTTGGAATTTTGGTTTGGGCTGGCTGGAGTGGGTCCACACACACAACAGAAACGGGCTCTGTGGGGCAGAGAAAGCTTCCTGGGCTGAGGGACTAGCCTGACATTTTGGAAATACTGTAAGTTTATTTCCTGGGAATTTACCTTCCAATATAGGCACTTTCAGTCCCTTCACGTGACATCCTACTCTTTGGGGATTTTAATGTGCTTGCTAAATATTAGCGATTTTGTCCAGAATAACAGTATCTGCACGTTTCTACTCAACCAACCCTCTTGGACTCTATGGAGAGCAGCTCCTCACCAGCTTCTAGTCGCTTCATTCTTTCTAGCACTCTCAAGAGGAAGAGAAAGCACACCCCATCCAGGAAACCAGCCCTGTGTTAGGGTACGATCCAATGGCTCAAGTCCTACAGGTGAGGCCCAGACCAGCTTCTAAAACAATTCTGAAGCTAGATAAGGAACAAATAAGTAGGTGTTAAAAGTAGACGAGGGCTGTCCAGAAAAAAATCAAGCCTTAAATGCCTCTATTTTTCATATTACATGACTGGACACTTTCTGGACAGTCCTCATATATACCTTTGTAATTAAGAGAAAATTTTGATAAAATAGCCACTGGGCATGTACATTCATAATACTGCCTGTGCTTATGTTTTTATCTGCTACCCAGAGAGTGTATTACAGAATGCCTTTCATTTGACAGATTCAAAGCTCTTCCCAGTGTTAATCTTGTACATTAAGGCGATTCAATTCAACAACTGTAAGCACTTTAAGGGCAAGAGCCCTGTCTTACACTTCCTGTATGTTTCATCTGTACTCAGCAGGGTATTAGACATGCAGTAGGTGCTCAGGGAATACTTGGTGTTTTTTTTAAAGAAAATTACAGACTAAAGGAGTCATGAATAGCTGTGCTTTAATCTTGAGATTAGGCCTGCCTTTATAATGTCATGTCTGAGGAAACTGGGTAGTGACACTTTACAGACAGAAAATGCAAGTGGGGATATTGTAACTTCTCTGACTTGTGATGACAGCAACTGACTTTCCTATGTACCAGAAACTGTATAAATACTTTACATACATTATCTCCTTTAAACCTCACCACAACCCCACAGGCTAAGTTTACTATTGTTACTACCCTTATTCTACATATGACAAAGCATTACCCAAGCAACACAACTAGTAAATAGCCACATCAGGATGTGAATTCAGAGATCAATCAGTCTCCAAGGTTCTCGCTTTTAGGCGCGTCCCTGCTCCAGATCTAACAACAACATTCATAACTCCATTTACTAATTACACTTCTTTGAGGAATTGCTTCATAACATAATATCTGAAGTGGGAGGGAGAGAGAAGGAAGAGGGTTAGCAAACACGATTCATAGTTTACAAGTCTCAGTCTGCATGGTTTTGATGGTTTTCCCTGTGCATTATTTCATGTAATCCTCACAGCACCCTATCAAAAGTATATTACTACTGTCTCTTATATGTAAGAAATACATCTCTGGAGAACAGGTGGGTTCAAAAAAAGCAAATGATAAAATTCAGAGGCTGAGAGGTAACAGATCTACTGATAGTGCCGTGCCTGCCCTAGGCCTCACAGCTCAGCTCAGAGTCCTGGTTTAGTTGCTTCTTATGTTTTCTTCCTTTCTTCTTTACTAATACTCCAATGAGTCATAAAGCTTATGCTGTCTCTACATAACCATAAATACAAATATAGTTCAATGCTGATTTGCTGTGTCACTAAGGCATTTCAAAAGCAGAGGAGACAGTAGAAATGACAGTGCATGAAATGCTATGTAACAATTAAAAAGAATGAATTATACTTAAACATACTGCCATGAATCTCCAGAAGGCATAGTAAATTTAAAAAAAAAAGCTGAAAACAAAAAGCAAAGCAAGTTCCAGAATAAAAACTACAGCATGAAACCATTTTATGTTTTTTAAAAATCACACAAAACAGTATGATACAAACACACACACCTTTGCAAACACACAAAGAAAACAAGTTGATGAAACCCCAAATTGATAACTGGTTTCTCTGGGGAGAGGACTGGGTCCAAGGTGAGGTGCATAGCTTTGGCATACTCTTCCTTTATCTTTATACAAGAGAATTTATTCAAATAACATGTGTGTTAAAAAAGGGGGAGCAGAAAAAAAACAAGTGATGCTGTTAGAAAATAAAAGGTTATCAACATGCAGGAAAGACCACTGCCTCATTCAGGTCCATAAAAGACCAGCAGATTAGAAGAGAGTCCTCATGTTGGCATTATTATTATGAATTGGATGATCTTTAATGTGCTGTCTCCCGACTCTACCAGAAACACAGTGCTGGGAAATACACTAGACTTGGAGCCAGACAACCTGGGTTCAAGGCCTGACTCTGCATTTCTCTGTAACCTTGGGCCAATTTCTCAGGGCTTTAGTTCCCTGTATTTCAAGTCAAGATTATAATAACATACTTCACAGGATGCTTCAAGGATTAAATGAGATAACACACAGGAAATAACAGCAAAACCATCCAGGCTGAGATTTACAGTATAAACTGTGTTTGTGTTTCTTCTCTTCCTGTTCTCTCCCACTGAAAGAAAATGGTTTTTTTCTCACACCTTTAAGATGTTGGAATGCCCCCCAATGATACAGAGTTAAATTAGCAAACCATTAGTCTTTGGTGTAATATTTGCTGGTAACAGATAGGTCTCCATTATTTGAGACTTTAGATTATGCACATACATAGTTTGTAAGCTTCAATAACCTGTATTCATGCATTTATTTTAAGGAATATATTTATTTTATTCCACTTACAAAATACACCTCTTCCTTTGAAATCCACTTTTGATACAAGAACTAAAATATCGAAATTAGATGAGCCATTTAAAGTATAATCCAAAAATATAATTTAATTTCTTTTGCATCTTAAAATGTGCTGATTTGTGGTCCTACTGAAATTTCAGGCTGTTTTCAAATTTTGAGAATCAATTATAAATCCATGATAAAAAGGATTACAAAAATAATAAGAGAAACATTAATACTACCAATATAATTAAATACGCAAGAGAAACGTGAACAAATCAATATATATCAGTTGCATGCACACAGCATCATGTCCAGGCTGCACGATGTAACTAACTATTTTCAGTCTTAGCCTCACCTTTGAGAGGGAGCCAGCTTCTCCTCTGTTTTTGCAGGATGTGCTTGTGTTAAAAAGCATGGGAACCTGGAGATTTCTGGTGAAATACGTGAGAATCCAGTTTCAGTTGTTTTGCAGTTTGAGCTCAGAAAGGCTCCCTCTGAAGGGCCCCATTCCGAGCACACAAAGCACACAGCCCTCCCAAGCCCCTCCACCCCATTAAACGGGGCTGTCATTTCAGAGCTGGGCACCCATTGTTCACTTTCTTGTACTCTAATTAGACTTGACAGATTGCTCTTTCTAGCTAGGCTGGCTGTTGCCGAGAACAGAGAGAAGAGATGAGGCTGACCTTGTCATTGTGTCCTTGAGATCAGTGCCCCTACCCGCCATCCTAGTCCACAGACACTGAAAGGCATCCCCAGCAGCTCACACATCAGTTCCCCTTCTCCTCCCTCAGCCTGTCTCCCATGCCCCGGGCAGCTTCAGCACCACTGACTTTTCTGACTTTTAATACTGTGAGATTCCAGCCCTTGTCAGCGTGGGAGTGGAACAATTGTGCTCTAGTATTTTTCATTTTAATACTCTCACCCACCCCACCCCCTTTTTTTTTTGCAGACCTGAGGGGCAAAGCAGACCAGCACTTCTACAGAGAGAGATACTGCAGTTCCACAGAGAGCCAAGAAATATTGATTGCTGATGAAACTGAGAGCTTGGGAAGGACTCAGGCCCCAGTGCTACACATGTCTGAAGCAAATCCCTTGCCCTACTGCCTTCAGTTTCCATATCTGTAAAATGTCATCAATGATTCTTGAACCTTTATCGTATCAAAAATAGGTTATGCTGGTATTGTAAAAGAATTAGATAATAAAGTGATAGAGCTAGAAATGATCTTAGAGATCATCTAGCCCAATATTTTTGTTTGAAAGATTAAAAAACACAGGTCAAAAGCGGGGAGAATGCAGTGTCATAAAACTAGTTCATAGACTTTAAACACCTGGCACTAGACAACAGCCTAATAATTAGCTTTGTCACTAAAGTACCTTTACCCAGTTTATCCTATGCTTGATAATACAGGGTCCGGCAGAAGTAACACCTGGACTTGAGTTATGATTTTATTACAAAATCATTACCATACGTGGTTATGATTTTGTAATAAAAGATTTGGTAGAGATTACCAGCTCATAAAAAGGGGTGTTATCTTGTAACCACAAGCCTGTGTGGTTATGATTTTGTAATAAAATCATAACTCAAGTCCAGGCATAACTTTTGCTGGACTCTGTATATCATATTGTCAGGAAAGCAACCTTGTTTGAGGAAGTAATTCTCCTGACCCAAGGACTTGTTTTCAGAAATGCTGTCCTTTAGTGTGAATACAATGGTCTTGTAACAGAACCTCAGTTACCCAATGTACATGACTCTCAACAGGCTGGAGTTCTGGGGCTCTGCTTTCAAACAGGAATGCCCTGACCTTGACCTAAGTCTGGCTGTCTCAACAGCCTCAAGAGCTGTGAGCAGGAGAGACTGTTAGGAATTCCTTCTTAGAACAAATTTAGTGTTTCCCAGGTTGTAATGTAAACCCATTCATTTATCGTTCATTCACCTACTCGTGAGCATTTATTAAAAGCCGATGTTTTGCTATGCCCCTGAGGGCTGATGAGACTCCTACAATGAAAAGAACACAGCCTCAAGGAGCCTCAGAAGGAGTCAGCACTGCCAACACTTACGTGCAGTGGAGCATGGTGGGGCCGGGTAGAAGGAGGAGATGGTGAATTTTCTTTGGTTGGGATTTAAGGAATCAGAAAAACATCACAGTTGAGGTGACACTTGAGCTGATCATTGGGAAATGAAGGCTGTTTTCCAGGTGAAGGTGAGGCAAGTACATGGTATTCAGACAGTGAGCCTAGTGTTTGGGGGAAAAAAAGGAGTTTTTGGCCTGCATAGTATGAGAAAACATCAACCAAAGATGAGATGAGAAATTTGGGTAGATTTCAGTGAAAACATAAGACAAAGGAAGAAAGGTGGATTTTATCATAGCAGCTCATGGGAAATATTGAAGCGTTTCAAACAGGAAAGTAATAAGCTCTAAATTGCACTTTCGAAAGATGGCTCTGATGGCAGTGTGGAAGATAAATTAGGGAAGGGGAGGGGAGGTGCAAGCCCAAGGCAGAGAGACGTTAGGAGACACTGGGAAAATTTAGATACAGCTGATCCAGTCTCTTCAACAAGTCATGGGAAGGATCACAGGGAGGGGAATAAATCAGTTTCCAAGAGGCTTTAACTATATGCAGTGCATGGACCTGTTTGGATCCTAATTCCAACAGACCAACTGTAAAGAGAAAACTTGGAAGACAAACAGAGTATTTGAAAATATTAAGGTATTCTTGTTAATTTTGTTATGTGTAATAATGTTATTGCGATAATATAATAAAACAACATACTGAAGCATTTATGGGTGAGATGTCATGATGTTTGGATTTGCTCTAAAATACTATAGAAATAACAGATGAAGTAAATATGGCAAAAAAAAGTTAATAGTCATTAGTAATTATTAAATCCAGATGATGGCTATGTAGGGGTTCATTGTACTCAATGTATATTTAAAAATTCTCAAAATAAAAAGCTAACATTCCAGGCAAAGGAAAATGAGAACCTAGATTAAATGAGTTATAGTGAAAATGGAGCAGAGGAGAGAGCTCTGAGAGACGGTAAAAAGACAGCATTAACAGCACTCAGTGACTGGTTAAAAGTGGTCATTGAGATTGAAGAGTTCAGGGTTCCCTGATGGTGTAGTGGCTTAAGGCTTCGGTGCTGGCGCTGTCAGCACTGCGGCCTGGGTTCGATTCCCAGCCAGGGAGCTACCCACATACTAAAAGGAAAAAAAAAAAAAAAAAGAAACAAAAAAATAAATAAATAAAAAAAATAAAAACAGAAATTGAAGGGGTCGAGTGACTTTGAGATGGGAAAGAGTCTACTCTTTCAGGCATATGGAATTGGAGTCTCAGTGAAACACTGAGTTAGTCCTGTCCAGTAGGCAGTTGGACACGAAGATTTAGAGCTCAGGAGGGAGCTGGTGGTGTGGATTTTTGAGTTGTCAGCTCACCAACACATAAGTCGTGATTCAAACCACTGGAAGGAGAGAAGGGAAGATGACTGAGAAAGAAGCCCAAAGTGCACTTAACTTAAAGAAGTGGGGAAGAGGAAGAACTTCCAAGAGAGGCTGAGAAGACTGGCCAGAGGGGTATGAGAAGAAACAGGAAAAAATAATTTCTGGTGCATCTGTCACAAAACAATGGATCAACAGAATCAAATGTCCTACATTAAAATATGAAACCCATTGGATTTAGCATCTAAGTGAGAATTACCAAAAAACTTTCAGGAGAATGTCATGTGCTGAAAGTTAAGGAGGGGGGAGTAAGTGAAGCCTGAAAGATGGGAGAGGGCTGGATTGCATGGCCCTCACAGGAGGAGGGATGTGGCAGGGAGGTGGCTAGAAATGGCCTGCAAATGGGCAGACTCTGGGTCCAAAGGGATGACCAATAACCCTGTTCAGGGGTGCTCAGTAGAAGAGGAGAAATGAGGGGGAGGGATTTTAGTTAAGGCGAGGAGGAGGATGCACTCTGTAAAGAGATGAGGAATACAGGGACGGTACACTGAAACGAAGATTCCAGAGGGCACTGCGCAGACATTACCAGAAGGTCAGTGGGGTACGAGAGTCAGGAGGGCTGAAGGGGGGATTCTTTTGACCTTTGCCTGGCGCATCTTAGCAGTTTCTTCAATGGTCTCTCACAAATACTTCTCTCCACTCCACATCATCTTGCAGTTATCAAATCTGGAAAATCTTTATAAAGTACATCCCTGATTATGTCAAACCCTTGCCACAAAACTTCCATTAGCTCCCAATCCCTACTGAATTAGCTATACTACGAGGTATTTAATGCCGTTCCATAATCTGATCCCAACCTGCTTTTTTTCAGCCAGGTCTTTTGGGGTTTCTTTGCTTATTTTTTATTTTGTTTTGATTTTCCTTTCATGAACCTTCCTTCAAAACTACCAGGTTATTCACTATTCTCTGAACATATTAATTATATGAAACATTATAGAAAAAGGCTGAGAAGTGTCTAGCATGTAGTAATAACATTCAACAGATGTTAGTGTTTGGATATTGAACGATTTCTAATTTCCCTTCAACCATTTAATGCAGTTCTCTTTACCCCAAAGTCTCTTTCTACATTTCATGTCACACAGCAGTACTCGGCCCAGGGGTCACCTATGTTAGAAGCCTTTCCCGGCTTCTTAGGCTGGGCTGTGGGTGCCCTGTCTGGGCTTCTGGAGCAATCGCAGCTCCTGTGATGCTCAACCTATTCGGTCTGCTTATACATCTGTTTCCCTCATTAGAGTATAAATTTTCCAAAGGCCGAGGCTGTTTTTTTGTTTTCTGGGTTTGCTTGTTTGTTTGTTTTTACATACAGTATTTATAGCACCAGTATCCAGTACAATACATAGTACTATGTATGGTTTTTTAGTTGTTGTTTTTTTTTTTTTTTGGTATGTGGGTAGCTCCCTGACTGGGAATCGAACCCAGGCCGCAGCGCTGACAGTGCCAATGCCGAAGCCTTAAGCCACTACACCATCAGGGAACTCCCTATGTATGATTTTTTAAAAAAGATGTATTGAACAGAAATTTGCTCCCTTTCCTCTTCTCTTTAACTGTTTTTTTTTTTACGATGTATGTATGATACAGTTTCTTATATGATATCTTCACTCTACTCCTGAATGGCCGTGGACATTGTTTTTATCACCCCAGGGTCCCTTCTTGTTCTTTTGGCCACAGGCCTGGTCTTCTTTGTGAATTCTCTGCTCTTTGTGATCTGGGTGGGGCTTCTCCCGCCCCTGGCTCCAGGCTGGAGGACAAGATCCAGGCCTAAACCAGCCGGGTATTGCTGCGCTCCTGGGGCCTCACTGGTTTGGGTGAGCATGGGCTTTAAGCCTTCCCAATTAGAGTAAATTTCAGTATTTCAAAGTGAATTGGAAGAGGGGTTCGCTCGTGCTCTCTCTCTCTCTCTCTCTCTCTCTGTGTGTGTGTGTGTGTGTGTGTGTGTGTGTTTCTCTCTCTCTCTTTCTGCTGGACATGGAGTTAATAGGAGGCCGGGATGCCCTAGTCATTTTGATACCACAAGGGACAAGCCTGTTTGAGAATAAAAGCAATATGTGGAGAGAACACGAGCAAGAGAAAGAGAAAGAGAGTCCTGGTGACGAAAACAGAGCTGAATTCAGTCATGAATTCAGTGAATAAAAAATGATTGCTTGTCAGTTTATGTTGGGTTTTCTGTCATTTGCCACAAAACCATCTTAACTCCAATAACATGTATGGGTATTTAGTACATTATTTGGCACATGTGTGTTTAATAGATAAATAAGTTGTTGTGAGGAATAGCAATTATTTATTTCTACGAGGCGATTTGACAATAAGTATCTATACTCTTAAAAAGATCTTCCTTCTGGAGATGGATGGTGTGATGGTTCTCAGCAATGTATATATATTCATAGTTAATGCCGCTGAACTATATACACTTAAAGATGGTTAAAATGGTAAACATTACATTATATGTTTTATCACAATAAAAATATGAATAAAATAAAGAAAAAGATCATTATTAGACCAGAAATAAAGGCTTATAATCCATTAATACATGAAAACATAGGGACAGGAAAGCTTGCTGCACTGTACCAATAATATCAGTAATCATTTTCTACTTTTAGAAATATATTGAAGGGAAATTATTAAAGGAGTACACAAGGTATGTTTATTTGAGCCTCATTTATAACATCAATAGGGACTGGCTAATAAAATTACAATATATTCAAATAATAGAATATTATATAGTCATTAAAATGATACTAGATTTATATGCCAGTTTTTTTTGTTTTTGGTGGTTCCCTGGCTGGGAATTGAGCTCAGGCCGTGGCATTAAGAGCACTGAAGCCTGGCCACTACACCACCAGGGAACCCCCTGTATGCCAGCTCTTATAAACATAGATATCACAGTGATCGAAATATTGGAATTCTATTAATATCAAATGGTTTCACTAAAATAAGGCAAGACTTCTTATAAGATTTATGAATTGGAGCCAATGGTTGGAAGAACACTACTCAGTAACTGGTAGGAAGTAAACGGCTCACTCAGGAAGAACTTAACTGTTTCATTGAATTTTAGATACTGTTGGTTATAAGATGCTTCTTGATTTCAGAGATGTTAAAATGTGAAAAAGTATGTATCTTAGAATCAACCAAATATAATATGTTTAAGGGTAGAAAATTGTGCATGGAGGTCGGTGGGATGGAGGGAAATGAGACATGAAAATTATTCGATAAAGTAAACTCAAGAGGAAAAGTGGTTTAAGGTTTATAGAATAAAATTATTTCATACCTGTTGAAAAAAAGCTAGTGAAAGGCTTTGAGGAGGGGTATAAGATGGCCACAAAAACATGCAATGAAGTTTAATTTTGTAACTAACCTAAAGGAATCAAGCAGCTCTCTCTAACTTAGACACTATATATGAGGTAACAGTAAGTGTTAACTCATTTACATTTATGAGGTTTCTTTCTTTTATTTTTTCTTAAGTAGAGGCCAGGCTTGTGGTTTTAACTTCCCGTCCCCTGTTTTAAGAATGGGTTTGACAGCTGAAAAGAGATAAAAAGGTTTGGGAACAATTAATTGTGAGAACTCAAGGAGACAGATCAAATGTTCACATTTTTCAGGTGAACAGAATAGAGGGTGCTATATCTCTTATATCTTGTGCTGAGCTTTCAGTAAGTATTATTCTGTTATAAAACTCAACTACTTCTATCCAAACAGCCTCACAAGTTAGGCATTTGACCAGCTGTCCATGAGGAAGTGGGCTAAAAAAATGTCAAGCGCGCACATGCTCTCTCTCTCAGATTTCAGTGCTTAGCAATACACCATAGAAATACTATTTACTCACAAAGCTTGTTCCTTATTTTCAGTTATTTCTCTCCTCTGTGAAGTGGGAAGCATTAGGGAAGGCAATTTGCTCTTAGTTATTACTATGACTCATAGTGAGTTCACTCCAGGCACCCAGGACCACTGCCATCAGCAACTTCTGCATCCAAAGCATCATCATAGATCCTCCCATTTGATATAATTACTGACCACCAACAGAGGAACTTGACCAAAAGCCACAGGTGGGGCTCTAGGCAAAATGCATAGGTAAACAAATTTATCTCATAGGATGTCAGACCTAGGAGGAAACTTAAAGAACGTGTAAGCCTTGAAATTCCAAAGCAACAAATTCACCTTAGGAGCATTTGAAACATCTCAGATGAGGTCTCAGGTTGTATATTTTTCAAAAATCTTCACAGGCAATTTTGCTGTACATTAAAGGCTGGGAATCACTCTTCTAAACCCATTCCTCTTATTTTACAGGTGGTAATCCGGAGCCCAGGGAGGTTGCTGGCTGGCCCAAGATCACATACCTGGTTAAAAGCAGAATCAAGACTAGAACTCAAACCTCCCGATTCTTGGCCCAGGCTGGTTATTCTTACTCTAGTATCTTGTCCCACCAATTATTTTCCAAATGATATTCCTTCCTAATACATTTGGAAAAGTAGAGTTTAACCATTGGTTATTTAATCAAGTCATAGTTTCAAAATCCAGCATTTATGAAAGAAGCCAGTCACAAAGGATACTTATTGTATGATTCCATTTATATGAAATGTCCAGAAGAGGCAGTTCCATAGTGATAGAAATAGATCAGTAAACTACCAGGAGCTGGAGGCGGGAGTGGGATGGAAATAGGTCAGGGTTTCTTTTTTGGGGGGCGACAAAAATGTTCTAAAATCAATTTTGATGATGATCGCACCAATCTGTGAATATATTTTTAAAAAATACTGAATCATACATTTTCAAAAGGTGTGTTGTATGGAATATAAATTATATTTCAATAAAGCTGTTAAAAAATCTAGCACTAACTTCCCACTGGATTCTGAAAAACAATTCAAAAAATGTATTTATTTTTCAACATTTCTCCAAAGTGATAGGCAGTTTCCTTAAAATTAGCATATCACTGAACACTAAATAGATTTCCTTAAAATTTCCTAGTTAGGTCCATTTCCCAGCGCCATGTACCCTCGACAACAGATGAAATCTCTCCAGAGCTTATAGTTGGGCACTTAGGATTCTTGTACTTCACGCCACCAGACTCTGTGCCTTTGCCAAGATCATTCCCCCCCATGGAGACGTCCACTTTGTGTGTTCAAGGCCTAGCCCATATGTCACCTCTTCAAGGGTCTTTCCTCTTCACCACACTACAAGTGGTCTGCTTTTCAGAGTAGAAGGGGTGACATTCTGACCAAATGTTGTGACATCACATCCTCAGCCTTCCTGCCTGGAATCTTTGGGCCCTTCCCACCCACCAGTGACCAGTTTCACTAAATTAATGTTTAATTTTTCTTATTGTAGCACCCCAGGTCCAGATTCTGCATCTGTTACTTTGTTATTTTCTTTCTTCTGCCCATTAAGCTATCCTTCCCCTCCTCTTTTTCTCAGCTCCTCACTCCTATCCCTCTTCCCACCACCTCCGTCCCGACTTGGCTTACTCTTGCTAAGTACTCAGGTCCCTGGAAATATGTCAACTCTTCCAGGAAGGTTTCTCTGACACCTCTCCTCACCCTTAGGATGGTGACCAAACTAAAGTACTATAATGGCAAGGAAAGTACAGAGAAACGGACAAATCTAAAAAGTATTAAGGAGGCAGAATTGATAGCATTTGCTAATGTGAAATAAATGTAAAAATAAATCATGAAGATCAAACAGAATGAACCTGGGAATAAGAATTGGTAACAATTTAGAGTAACATCATACGTAGTGTATGTTTTCCAAGTTTTATGTCATCTGAAATTTTAATGATATGGATCTTCTCTATCCTGCCAGACACATCCCTTTTCTAATATTACTTTATTCACCCAGGGCCTTTAATGACTCCTTGCTAATGCACCAAGTCTAAACTCTGCTTTGCTTTAAAGGCCTCTAGAGCTGGTCCAGCTCCTCCCATCAGCTCCACCCACGTGTGTTCAGGCTAGCTGCTTCATCCTCCTGCACAGTCTTGCTCACCTGTGCTTCCAGCACTTTTGCACCCCCTTGCCTGGGGCAATGCTTTACCTATGCACATCTCAGGGACCATTCAAAGCTCAGGTTCATGAAATCCTGACTACCTGGTTTATGCACCTCTGTGTCCTCCAAACTCCTGAAGCATTCATAGTTGCTAGCATCTAATTTAGCCTTTAATTATATGTGCTCATCTAACATAGTTTATTGTTGTTTTAATGTGAGTTAGTCATGTTTCCCCAACTAGTTATAAATTTATGGAGGATAGAAACCATGATTTATACTTAAGATTGTAAGCTCTGAAATCAAACTATGCTCTAATCCTGGCTTTCCAACTTGCTAGCTATGTGGCAGTGGGCAAATGGCTTAATCTCTCTATGCTTTAGTTCCTAATATTTAAAATGGAGATATTAAGAGTACCTATCGGAGTTCCCTGGTAGTGGAGTGGCTTAAGGCTTCGGCACTGGCGCTGTCAATGCTACGGCCTGGGTTCGATCCCAGTCAGGGAGCTACCCACATACAGGAAAAAAAAAAAAGAAAGAAGAGTACCTATCTCATAGGGGTGGCTGTACAGGTACATGAGGCAACACACGTACAGTACCCAGGAAATGCCAGGCACACTGTAAGAACTCAGTAATATTAGCCATTACTATTACTCCTCACATTGCTTAGCATATCACTGAACACTAAATAGCTACCTAAAAATTATTTTGTTGATTTAGTAGGTTACATATACATCTCCTTTAGATGCCTAAGAGAATCAGAAACTCTGTGTTGAGACCCAAAGGGTGCATTTATAAACACAATAATTATTTTTAAGTGTTTATCAGGACAATTTTACTTCCCAAATATTTTTTTTTTTGGGGGGGGGGGTTTGTTTTGTTTTGTTTTGTTTTTTTAATGTGGGTAGTTCCCTGGCTGGGAATCGAACCCAGGCCGCAGTGTTGAGCGCACCAAAGCCTAGCAACTACACCACCAGGGAAATCCCAGCTTCCCAAATTTTGAGGAGCAATTCATCAAAATCTGCCCTCATGTATTCCCTCTCCTGGGTCCTGGATCCCAGATGAGAAAATCAAGAGGATTATCTCCTTCACTTCACACGGAAGCAGGGACTGAGCATTAGATGGCAAGACAGAACACAGATGCCTGGAATATGCTGGTTGCCAAGTACCAGTCATCTGCTAAGAATACTAAAGGGTTTCCACCTACGTAGACGTAGTTTCCTGGGTTTGACTGCATATACCCCAAAGAAACACAAATAAATTACTATATTGGCCTGTTGATAGCTGGGGTGACAGTATGTCTAGTAGGATGCAAGACAATAATAAAGGTGAGAAGGTTAATTAAAGACCTGAGGCCAAGCTCTAAACACACGCTATTATTATTATATTTTATATTAGACCAATTATCAGGCATGCCTCTCCCCTCAATACTCTACAAACTAAATGGCTTCAACCAGTTTATCTGGAACAGCCAAAGTCTTGAGTCGCATGTGGTCCCTGGAAGCATCCTGGTAAAATCCTTGGGACTCAGGCTACTATGGGAAAACAAATTATTGTTGTGGGGAGGAATGTGAGACTGCAGCAGCTGATACTACATAGACAGTCGTGGGAGGTGTGCAGGATCCGTGCCAGTAGAAAAGATCATAGAATTGTGAGTTTTGTAAAGAAATGCTTTGGGGTTATTCCTCCTCGTTTACATTTAAGTATCATATTTTGCAATTGAAAGATTAAAGAATAAAAGCTGGCTGAAAAACAGAATTGATTGATTGATTTTAGGATGTGAAGATACAAGACATGGAGGCAACTGCACTGAATCAGAATTCCACCTGCTGATGGTTCCCTTTGTCCAAAACCTCTTAAAGTGATGGATGAGGGACCATAGCTGTCAGGCAAGATGGGAATCAGATGCAGATGTGGTGTGAGGCCAGAGGTGTCATGAGAACAGTGAGCACACCTGGCTTCCAGCCTGGTTCTGCCACCACCTGGCTCTGTCTCCTCAGACAGGTCACTCCACTTTTCTGGTCCAAGTTTCTTCATCAGTAAGATGACCAGTGAGGGACAGGGAAATCACCTCTAAATCTCTTTCCAGCCCTGACATTTTATGATTTGTCGAATCTAAGAAAATCTATGCATTATTCTGTACTTTAGATTACTATATCCCATCATTCTTTCTCTCTTCTCTCCTTCTCTCTCTCCCTCCCTCCCCAACCCTCCCAGCAAGCCCACCTTGTCTCTTTCTCCCTCTGACTTGCAGTACAGAATTTGAAAAGTTTCCAAGCCTAAAAACATGGGTTACAACAATGTGCTCCTTACATTTTCCCCGCTGGAAGTTTCTAGAAGGTAGGTACTAAAAGCTTGAATTTAAATTTGTAATTTCAAATTCCCTTGAAATGGTTCCTGAGAATTAGGATTTCCTACAGTCTCCCCAGTTGTTCTAAACCACACTGGGTCTTTCAATACGGTTCTCTGATATAATTTCTGAGCAGTCCGTCAGCATGAAAAAGGACTAGGTCAGCTCTCTTTGTGTGTCAGTGCTTGGCAGCACAGGTCCTCTGGGATGTGTCTCCTGGCATCCACCCAGCCTAGCTATCAATAATAAAAGCTTCTCTTTGTGCTTCCAGTAAGTCATAAATAAATCTCCTCAATCCCACCTGTTTTCTGAACATTTCAACTGTGTCCTTTAATTTTGGGTTAAGAAAAAGAGACATGATTGCTGCTTTAGAAAAATAGTTTTAAATGTCCACTAAGCAATTGTTCCTTTTCATGGTTTCCTTACTCCCAACATTTAGATGTGTAATTGGAGTTAAAATCCCTTTAGTTGCCAGATTCTGAGACTGGACTGCTTTCACACTTTATGCTAATTGCCTTCTTGAAGCTGCTCAGGCCTAAGCAGTCCTCCTGTGTACGGAAAGTTAGTCATGGAAGAAGGGCTCATTACCTGAGCAGCAAGAAAGGCATACCCTCCAGTGGGGCAACACCACACAAGGAGCAGGGGCAGTGACCTACCTGGCTATGGCTTCAGGAACTCTAGTAAACATCCCCAAAGGTGAGAAGGCCAGGACTGCTGGCCTCTGGGAGAGCGGCAGGCACCAGGCCTGTACTGAAGGAAGAACAAAGTTGAGTTCCTGTTTAGCTAAACAAGAGAACAGTCAATCTCAGTTGCGGTCCAAACAGGTTAGATTTCTTAAACAACTCTCATCCAAAACCTCAAATTCTGAGGTAAACATTAATCCTATTTTCCAGCAAGGTGTAGAATGAGGTCAGTGAGGTCAAGCACATTATTTTCTACTGCAGTCAATGTTGGAATTAAAGAAATCTGCTGAATCCATTCTCAAAACTACATAAATGAGTCATTCCAGATGATTCATCGGGAGGTCAGATGAGCAACATGTTTGCTGGGACATTAAAAGTGAAAGCAGGAGTTTCCCGCCACTTCTGTCACATCCCACTGACTATGAAAGAGGCCCGGAAGGACCAGAAGTGAATATTACCAAACCACGTCTCCTTAGGTCCCTACAAAGGGAAATAGATTTCTGTGTTTGTCCATACTTCCTTCTCTCGTAATGCCAAACTCTCTGCCAGAGAACTTTGCACAGATTACCACAATTCAGACAGATTTTTTTACACAACCCTTTTAAAGTTAGGAAATATTTATATAAACACAAGGGATATTCAAATACATTTTAAAGCCTAATAATAAAACGAATGTCCATGAACCCATCACCACCCTGAGAAGCGCAGGATCGCAAACTGATGAGGCTCCCTGTAGCTCCGCTGTGTGGCGTCTCTGCCCCCGCCCCACCCCACCACAGAAGTGTGCTGCCGCTTCTCTTGTTCTTCTTCACAGCTTTGTTACACATACATACATACCGGGACAAAAGTGTTCAGTTCTGCTTGTTGCCTGTATTCGTTTGCTAGGACCAAGTACCACAAACTAGGTGCCTTAAACAACAGAAATGTATTGTCTCACAGTTCCGGAGGCTAAAGGTCTGAGGTCGAGGTGTTGCCAGGGTTGGTTCCCTCTGAGGGCTGTGAGGGGAGGAGCTGTTCCAGGCCTTTCTCTTTGGCTTGTGGACCCATCTTCTCCCTGTGCTTATTTGCATCATCTTCCTTCTAAGTATGTTTGTTTCTATGTCAAAATTTCCCCTTTTTGATAAAGACAACAGTTTTATATTGGATGAGGGCCCAATAATTAATTAATTACTTCCTCAGAGACTTTGTTTTTAAATAAGATCACATTCTGAAGTACTGGAGGTTAGGACTTCAACAAATGAATTTTAGGAGGGACACAATTTCACCCAGTAAACTGTCACAAACAGAGTTCCCAGGGCAGCAGACTCTGAGATGGAGCTTAGCATACACAGTGTTTATTAAGGTTTGTGCTGGAGATAACATCTGGGGAAGAGAGAGAAAGAAAACAGGATCAGGTAGAGGGATGAGTCAAGTCATGATGCAGGTCCAACTGCCTGAGCTGACCCCACCGGGTGCTCTGGAACAACAGTGGTCCTTCAGAGTTGCCCCAAGTTGGCCAAGACATCCAGGGCTTTACACTACCATACCCATTGGTCCCTGGACCTGGTCACCTTAGCAAGGGGCATGACCTCAGGCGAGGAAGCTTTCTGCAGCTGAGGCAGTCAGTCTCTGAAGGGGCTGACAGCTGGGGACATCTGCCAACAGCACTCGCAGCAGCAGGGGCAACAAGCCTTCAGGAAAGGGGGATGTGGGCTCATCACAGAGCCCACCACACTAGTTTTGAATTCTATAAAAATGAAATATGCTGCATGTATTCTGTAACTTGCTTTTAAAAAACTTTTGTGAATATTTTCAAACATATTCAAAAGTAGAGAGTAGTATAACTAATCCCTGTATACCCATCATCTAGATACATCAATTATCAAGACTTGGCAACAATTTCTTCAACCATCCCTGTCTCTACTTTTGATTTATGATTTTAAAGCAAACTTCATATTATTTTACCCCTGCCTACTTCGGTATCCATTTCAAACAAAAATGGATGTTTTCTCACATAACCTCAATGCTATTATCATACCTAATAAATAAAACTTCCTTGGTCCATATTCAGATTTTTCAGATTATCTAAAAAAATTATTTTTATAATTGATTTGTTTTCATTGGGATGTAAATGAAGGCAACACGTTATTTTAATTACGTCTCATGTCTTAAAGCAATTCCTTCTCCCTTTTATCCCCATGCCATTGTCTTATTGAATGATTAAAATAAAAATAAACAAATTAAGAATGTGGTTCAGGTTGTGATAGCCTGAGTCCTCCATTTAAATACCTTATCAATCGTTCTTGTAGTGGTACCAGTTTTGCTTGAATCAATTATTTGACAGTAAAAGTTGCAAAGTGGTGGTTTTCTAATTCTGTACTTTCCCCTATATTAGATGAAATTATTTTGTAAAAAAGTGCTATTTGGTTGTCTGAAACATAATTAATATGGAAAAGACAGGAGAAAGCTTGACTCTTTCCCTTTAAGTTTTCTATTTTCAGAATACAGTGATGAATGTTTTTTCTCTCTTTAAAATCTCATTATGAAATTTTAATTTAAAAAATATGATCAATTTCCATCAATTGCAGTAATTGTTCCTTCGAATGCTTATCTTGTTCTGTTTTTGACCAATACGAGCAGCCTCTTCATGTTAGCTCCTGGGTCCTTTTGACAAAATCCTACTGATTTTTTGAGAACTTCCTTGCTTTCTGGAATAACAAGATGTCTCAGGTTTATTTTATACATTTTATGTCCCAGACCAGGAATTAACCACTTTTCCAAGAAGCTCTGATTTTTTTTTTATTAGTAGGAAATTTTTTTTAAATAAACTTTTTCATTATAGAATGGTTTTAGTTTTACAGAAAAATTGTGAAGATAGTACAGAGAAAACTTATACACCCCAGACCCATTTACCCCTATTATTAGCATCTTATATTAGTATGGTACATTTGTCACAATTAATGAAGCAACATTACTACATTATTATTAATTGAAGTCTATACTTTATTCAGATTTCCTTGGTTTTCACCTAATGTCTTTTTCTGTTCCAGGATCCCATCCATGATACCACATTACATTTAGTCATCATGTCTCTTCAGGTTTCTCTTGGGTATAATGGTTTCTCAGACCTTGCTTGTTTGTGATGACCTTGACAGTTTCAAGGGATTCTGGTCAGACATTCTGTGGACTGTCCATCAACTGGGATTTATCTGATGTTTTGTCTCATGACTGACTGGGGGCTGTGGGTTTTGGAGAGAAGGCCAAAGAGCTAACGTACCATTCCCATCACATCATATCAAAGGTACATGATATCAGTGAGATTTATCATTGATGATGTTAACTTTGATCATCTGGCTGAGGTGATGTTTGCCAGGTTTTTGCACTGTAAGCTCACTTTTTTCTTTCCTTTGCATAGTATACTCTTTGGAAGGAAGTTACTGTGCATAACCTACACTTAAGGAGTGGCAAATTATGCTCCATCTCCTTAAGTGGGAAATATCTACATAACTTACTTGGAAATCTTGTGCATGGAAGCTTTGTCTATTCACCTCCACTTATTTATTTATATCAGTATGTACTCATAGAAATTTATTTGATCATATTTTTACCCTGTACAAGTAAAATGCACACCCATGTTTTTGGCCCAAACTTTCAGGGGGAAAAAATCTTTCATTTTAATTTTTTAATTCAAATTTTTATTTGTTTATAAATTTTAGCATTTATTTTTTAACATATTATGATACAAGAAATTTTACATAATAATTATAAAACACAAGAACAGATACAAAGTACAAGAAATTTTATGTATAAAATTTTTTTTATATAGAGAAAAATGATTATTGTATTCCAGGGTATTGTTTTGCATATGGACATCATTATTGATTTCTAGAGTTACACTTTTAACTCATAAGCATAAGTAAAATAATTAAAAACATTTATATAGATTTGAAATTAGTACTACCCAGGTATAATGTGCATCCTTACTTTTTCCTCACAAATTTGGGCAAAAAAGGTGCACGTTATACATGGAAAAATACAGTATATCCTAGGTTTATTCTTTTTAATTTTTTTTAAAGTGGTGAAACAATGAGATAGTTTATAGAAGAGAAGGTACACTCCAAAGAGGTAGGAGCGGGCTCGAGCAAAGAAAGTGGCTCAGAAGCCTATATCCTGGGTTTAAATCCAACTACTTTACTTATTTGTTACTCAAATTGCTCCAGCTTTGGCCATTGGGCTCTTTCAGTTGTCTCCTGTGTCCCTTTGACATATCCCCATTATTGTGAGGCTTTTTTGAGCACTTCATGACTTTCTGGCACCAAAAGATGCTCCAGGATCATCTTGTGTATTTCTTGCCATCATCCTAGAAGAAACCATTTGTCCTAGGAGCCCTGGTTCCTTTTATCAGAGAATATTATTAGAAACACAAAAGAGGTGTACTTGTTGCCCTTGGGGTGTCATTGCTTCTAGGCACCCTCACCTGACAGAAAAAAGAAATACATGTGTATATAATAATCTGTACATATACACACATACTTATTAGTATTTCTATATGTAACATTGTATCTATATTAAGCTAAACATAGGTTCATACTGATATCTCCAACCCTCACATAGATCATTTTTGCTTTGTCCTCTCGCTTTTCTGTAACCTCCAACTCCAACAGTAAGAAAGAAACCTGGTTCCCACCATCTACTGTCCATTTACTTAACTGCTCAATTCCAGTATACAGATACAGTGGTTTCAGAATTATTAACCTGTACCTTCATGGGAAACAACTTGATTGACTAGAGTATAGAGATTACGTACAGTTCCTTTTGCCTTTATTTATACAGATTCCACTCATTTCCAAAGTTACTTAGATAAGCACCTTTTCTCCCCAGCTTCTTCAGTGAGGTTGTTTCATACACTTGTAATACAGTTAGATTATTTTATCACATTCTATTCTGGGATCCCCTGACCTGATAAGTGATTTAGGAATATTTTTTAAACTCACAATCTTACTGCTAAGGGAGCTCTTTGCTACTTGGATGTTATTATTTCTAGGCCTATTCAATGAACAGAACCAGGAAATAATTTTTTTCATAGCTATAGTCTTTTTTTAAAAGATTTATTTAGATAAAATTAACATACCATACAATTCATCCACTTAAAGTGCACAATTAATGGTTTTAAGTATATTCACAGAGTTGTGCAACCATCACCACAACCCATTTTAGATTATTTTCATCGCCCCACAAAGAAATTGTATATCTATTAATACATACTCCCCATTTTCCCCAAACTCTTCTCATACCCTTTCTCCCCACCAGCCCCAGACAACCACTAATCTACTTTATGTTTCTATAAACTTGTCTATTCTGGACATTTTATATAAATGAAATCATGTAATTATGGCCTTTTATGTCCAGCTTCCTTCACTTAGTGTCATGTTTTTGAAGTTCATCTATATTGTAGCACATATAAGTACTTCATTCCTTTTTATTATCAAATAATATTCCATCATAAAGATATACCACAATTTATTTATTTATCAACTGATAAACATTTGGGTTGTTTATCTACTTGTTGGCAATTATGAATACTGCTGTTACGAACACTTGTGTGACCATCTTTTCTATTTTCTTGGGTATATTGCCAAGTCATATGGTAACTCTGTGTTTAACTTTTTGAGGAACGGTCACACTGTATTCCAAAGTGGCCGTACCATTTTACAGTCCCACCAGCAATGCATGCGGGTTCAAATTTCTTCACATCCTCAATATTTGTTATTATCTGTGTTTTTGGGTATAGTGATCCTGATGGGTGTGATGTGGTATCAGACATTTGTTTTTAATCACAGAATCTTCTTGCATCTATGCTCTTTTCCCAACATATCTTCTATGGTAGGAAAGTTTATCAGGTAAATTTAATTTAATGATTACAGTTTATTGTTGATAAATAGCTCTGGAATAGAAAAGAGAACGAAACCTAAATTTAAATATACTGAAGCTCAAGACCTAACTTTCTGCCTTCTTATGTGTGTAAAGTGAAGATAAGAATATCTATCCTAGGGGTTCCCTGTGATGTAGTGGCTAGGCTTCAGCACTCTCAGCAACGTGACTTGGGTTCAATACCCAGCCAGGGAACCACCAAAAAAAAAAAAAAAAGAAGAAAAGAATATCTATCCCACATGTGTTTTCTTGTAACTGAATCTTGACCACTTTATTTATAATTTACTGGGGTGACTTTGGTCAATAAAATTATGTTTCAAATATATAATTCTATAATATATTATCTATATGTTGCATTGTGTGTTCACAACCAAAGTCAGATTTCCTTCTGTCACGATATATTTGACCCCTTTTACCCTTTACAACCCCCCCACCCCTCTTTCCTGCTGGTCCCCATTATACTGTTGATCCACATGGTTTTTGAATGGATTGAATGAGATAACAGATGTGAAACTCTTTGTAAACTATAAGGCATTAAACAAATATTATTACTAGTTATGTGAAGTGGTTGAAAAATAAAAGCTTTTCCTTAATGATAATGTTACACTAGACTTTGAGATCCTAAACACGAGAAGCCATATATTGGAGTCCCGGTGGTGTCCAGCACATGCATGTGCCCGCCACCTTCTCCTTTTCTTAACTCTCAGGGAACACTCAGACCCACAGAGAGAAATCATTTTCTTACTTTTTTCCTCAAGATTCACTTTCCTACTGCATTCTCAGATCATTAGAACTTCTGAAGGCAGGGGCTCTCTTGTGTCTCCAACTTTCTTGCTTCATGTCTTGCCTTCCCTTCTTGTTTCATCAATTTGGATGAGAAATTCAGCTTAGAATTTGGTAACCTTAGCATTACTAGCCTGGAAACTTGATGGGCTACTGCATCTGGCTATTGCCCCATGGCTCCATACCTTATATCCCACCTCTCTGCTCAGTGTCAACACTTAGGACATTGCTAACTGTATCATCTGGGGAGGAACACTAGACACTAACATCCTGTTAGTTGCCAAATCCTGAAAATCTCCCTCTAAAACCCTTGCACTGAATTGCTCCTTTCCATTTTCACTGCCACTGACTTCTTCTCTGGCATCTTTTTAAATCCTATGTCCAATTTTTTAAGTGAACTTGTCACTAACCATAGGGTAATTTGAAAGAAAATAATTCTGTTTTAAAATAGGATACCAATTATATACTGGGCCATGGTATAGGGCCACATATAAAAATCTAGTACAATGAATTTTAAACAGTTTACCACTCATTAATAGGTCAAGAAAACAATTTAGTGAATTTTAACCAGCATTTAAAAAGTGAAATAGGACAGGATAAAAAGTATCAATGCATATTATGCATAGTAAGGGTACTATTTCATTTTGCATATATAATATGAATGTAAAGTGTATTTTTTTACAATGGGTCAATGGTCAAAGATTGGGAAAACACTGAACTACTAGTATTCCACATGTTCTGTTAGAAAATTATTTTAAAAACCTAAACATTACTCTTGATTTATATTTAGCAAGAAAAATTATACCAGAAGGCCTATAAAGGATTAGAATTCAGACTTCTTGGGTTTTAACTCTGGCTCTATTATTTATTTGGTGACTCTTAGGAACCTACTTAAAAGTTTTATGCCTTGATTTCACCATCTGTAAAACAGGGATAATCATAATACCTATCCTTGAGAGTTACAATTTGGAATAAATGAGTTAAAAACAAGTAAAGTGCCTAGAACAGAGCCTGACATGTAGTAATAAATTAAGATACGTTAGCTATTATTATAAATATTCTCAAATCACTTAGCAATATGTCAGGATTTTTAAACTGAAAATTTCAAACAATTACTATTCCAAGTCATAAGGCTTCTCACACAGAGAGACTAGGCCTGTCATCTGTAGATTTCAATAAAGACTGTTTCAGTGACCAGCACAGAAACCAAAAATCCACCTATAGAAGCTGTTATGAGAAAACTATGCTGTCCCTGCAACCTGCCTTGTACCTTCTCGCTTAGTCACCCCCAGACACACTGAACATTCTGAAAAGATATGGACATCCCATAGCCTATCCTGTGTCAAAGGTGAACACAGTTTCTACCAAGTCTATGCCTGAGGGCACATGCTATGTGCTCTCATTTAATAAAACTTGTATTAGTACACATAATTGAGCAGAGACTTCCTTCATTTCATAATATAAGTCTAGCAACATGATGACCAGTGACATGAAGATGAACTACGTTTCACTGAGGTTACATTGCTCTTTGAGAACTCCTCTCCTAGTGGTATTCTAGTAAATGTTTAATAATTGGCTCTGAGAGAGAGAGGGGGAAAAAGCCCTGATTTGTAGCACTGGCTAATTTCTCATGACTAATTTCAAGCAACCAATGTGATATCACTGAATACACATTTGGGAAGAGGTGTACAGAACTGTACACCCCTTACAAGCAGGCCCCAGCACACCATCTGCACATGATTATTTCATGTTTTCTGCTCAGGATGTATGTAAAAATGAATGCTTTAAATATTTTTTTAATTATCAAATGTTTCTTTATTCTTAAAGTACCAATTCAGTGGACTTTTTGGTTATGCAATGGGAAAAAAAAGATTTTATTATTTTTTTTTACCTTTTTTGGTTACTATTTATTAAATTTATTGGGGAGAAAGATTTTACTCTGGAATGAAGATTTTGAGACAATGTGGCTGCAAGGCACTGAACCAAGCTGTGGAGGATGTAAAATGTTACAGCTCTTTTACATGTTCTTTTAAAAAGGCATTCCTTTCTAAATTAGAATTCAGATACACAGTCCCTAAAAATGATCTCCTGTTCTTATTAGATATGTAAATGACAAAGGGAGCTCCGACGCATGCAGGAAGGCTTTAGCGGCAAGTCTGCCTCATGCTGAAAAGAACTACTAGGTTAACTGGACTGGGGTTCCAGAGCCCAACTGGACCCATCCATCTAAAGACCCTGTGCAGTGTTACTACATACTGAATCATCTAGATTTAGGGAAATGCATGGATGAGGAATTGCGGGGTCATGGAGGATTGCCTTGCCAGGGCCTTTATGGCAAAGCCAACCCCAGAGAGAATGGCCATTCTGAGCCTCACCTACCCTTTAAGGGGATGAAAAGACTCCAGGGCTTTTCACCTTGAGACGATGATATATACTACACAATGTATTCCCATAGAAAAAACATTCTCTATTAAACAGGATACACGGAGTAGTGATCCGGAGTCAAATACTGGAGCCAGATAGATCCAGGTTTGAATTTTCATTTTGCCACTGATGAGTTCTGAGAGAACTTGGGCTTATTTTTCAATTCCTCTGAACCTCTGAACCAGTTTTCTCCACTGAGGAAAAAAGTGAATATAATTATATCTACTTCTTAGAATTATTGTGAGAATTAAATTAAATAATACAGTACTTAGCCTTGCTTAAGTGCTCAAAAACTAGTAATAATCACAACAACAAATACAGGGTCCAGCAGAAGTAATGTTCTTTTTTTATGAGCTGGTAATCTATACCAAATCTTTTATTACAAAATCATAAGCATGTAATTCTGTAACATAACAATATTTTAACTACTTAAAAAAGGGTGTTACTTCTGCTGACCTTGTAGTTAGACCCACTTTCAAAGGCTAGATGCCTGATATAAGTAAATATTTATGTCTTCTTAGTATCAATCTTTACTTCATATCAGCCCAGATTTGCAAATGTTCCCAGGGAACTTCAGAACTATAACTATTGACATCTGGGTAGGCAATATTAAAGAAACAAAATTTAAAGTCTGCATTTACACAAGATGGTTTAAATGGGCTGTACTGAGGTTCATCTAAGAATATGTAATTTGAAGACATGATGTTAGTTATTTCTGGTGATGATGCTGACACAAATCTTTATCAGAATCTTCTGGGCTCTTATTTGAAACAGTACCATCATGTGTACCATGGCTTCTGTGGTCACTCAGGTGATCTCAAGCTGTCAGCAAACGTGAATGGGCCCTTCTTGCCTTCAGAACTGAAGTCATCAAATCTGACAAAAATCTTCTTGTCTGTGTTCCTTGTCTGACTCTTTATTACGCATTTAGTTAGTGCCAGTGACACCAGAATATAAGCCCTTACTTTAATTAAACCATCTCCCGGCACCCTCTCAGTGCTCTGTGCTGAGAGAACTGGCGTTCATGAAGAGGAAGCTGAGGATGAACTCTGTGTGAAGTCTCCATTTTATACTGATTTTCACTGAACACAAGATGGACTGTTTGCAGTAGGACCATTGAGGATAACAGGCGTTGGATTTTGTGCAATGATTTTTATCTCTGGTGTTTCTGGCACTGATTAAGGTTTCAGGCAAACAGAGGCACTGAGGACCTAGCAACAATCACTAGGCAGCTTCCTGGTTGCCAGCAACAGTAAATACCACAGAGACACAAAGACTCAACCTTTCACTTGCCCACAATGAAACCTGGAGCCTGGTTTCTTATTTCAGTTATAGCAGCGTCCTCCAGGTAGAGCACAACAGCTTCTCCTTTCCCTCCTTTATATTAGACTTTTAGAATTTTGTACAGAAACACATACTTCCCAGAAATCTGTATGATCATCTTGCGTCTAAATTTGTCCAAGAACACTTATATTCTAACCTCCCTCTTAGTACTGTCCCTTTTTACTCTTTTGAGGGAGAAATGAAAGGAAATAATGTTGTATACCTGACTTTGGAATTTTAAATAATATATGACTTATTTAATGTGTTTGTAATTGCCAGTCTTCTCTAAGAGTTACAATTTATTTCCACCCTTCTGAAAATATTCAGGAATACCATCTGAAAGATCATTCTCACCAAGTTTATTCTTTCATTTGTTTTTAGAAAAGGTTGAAGCATACAGAATATGAAATAGAGCATTAGCAATTTAAGGTTTTTCCATGACTCAGTCAAGGAAATTGCATAATAGCCTTCCTCTGCCAACCTTACACAGGCTTCTTCTCAAATACCTTGCTAATTTCCTTATTCTATTTCCCCACCCTGTTGCTCTTTTTCCATCTTTTCTACATGCCATTACTTTTCTCCTTTTCTCTAAGGCAGTGGTTCCCAACCTTTTCCCACTTGTGTATCCCTTTTAAATCTATTTCTATAAATTGTATCCCTTGTTCTTAAAACAGTTGGTTTTAAATACTGACACTTTTGTTCAGTGCCTATCTTAATGTAAAATAGTGGAAATGAGGTATTAAGTTAGGAAAGAAAAATTACTACAGTAAAAGCACAAACCACAGATTTAATTTTACAATATTTATAACAGTTAAATATTGATAATGATGATTAAACATTTAATATATTTTTACTTTATTAATAATAATACTTATTTGTATTATCTGAAAAGTCTGTAATAATTGTTATGCAGATCACTAGCCAATTGAAACATTGTTAGTGAGACTGTTGAGCTTGCTTTGACAACCTTAGTTTCTTGAAATCAGGCTCAAAAGATGCAAGATACAGCCTTACATCCAAACTTGCATTAAGCTCATTGTGGTATATTTTTTTTTAGTATATGTGCTGCCGAAGCGAGCACATTATGGTATATTTTTTATGAAGGTGTAAGAAGAAAAAGCTCTCTCCACTAGTTCAGTATTAGTAAATGGCAAGAGGTATTTGAGTTGAGTGCTTTCTCACTGAGCTGTTTGTATTTCTCACTGACATCTACCCAGAAGATAATAAGATGTTTCCTTTTAAAATCAGAATTTAAAGAAGAATTGGTTGAAAGTTCAATTAACTGCTCTTTTTCATTGATTGATAGTTTAGCTTCTTTGAAGAATTCTTCATTGAAGGGATCTGCAGTTCAGCTGTTTTCTTTTCCACGTTGAGGGAAGTACTTAGAAAAGGGCACTTTAAAACCTTCCAAGTGACTTAAAATATTCTCTTTCATATTTTGGAATAGGTGCAAGTCATTCTCAGATAAGAAGTACATAGTTTCAAAAACTTCAAGCTGACCGCTTTCAAAACATGCTTTCCAAAAGTCGTTTTTAAATTATTGACTCAATTTTGTCGGTTACTTTGAGTATAGTGATTGAATTATTTTGAAGTTGAGTTTGTTTATTTCTAGAAAAATATCTGATAAATATGCAACACTTGGAAGCCAATCACTGTCCTGAAACTTTGGAGCAAGAGGGAAATGATGGTCTTCGAAAAAATACCTGGACTTCATGTCTAAACTTCATCTCTAAGTTCCAACATCCGTGTAAGTACTTTGCCACAAGACAACCACCTTACCTCCATGTGCAAAAGTAATGTGCTGTGAATGCTGTTCATTTCTTCACACAGCACTTTAAACAATCTGGAGTTTCGTGGTTGTGTCCTAATAAAATTTACAACTTTCATAGCTTCATAAGAATATCTTTCAGATCACTTGGAAGAGGCTTGGATGCAAGACTTTGTCTATGAATGCAGCAGTGACTCCATAGTACATGGGGAGCTACTTTAACTTGGCTGTGTAAGCCTATAAAACAGCCTGACACAGGCTTGCCTCTGTCAGTGCATACAACACAACAATTCAACCAACTAATGTCCTTTTCAATGAAATAATCATTGATTGCATTGAAAATATCTTCGCCTGTGATACACTCTGTCAATGGGTAACAAAACAAGAGGTTTTCCTCAATTTCATTTCCTACCAAGTACCTCGCGATGATGAGTTAAATAGATAAATGGGCAATATCAACACTTTCATCGACTTGAATGAAAAACAATTTACTTTTTCTAATTCTATCTTCTACTACTACAGCTTCAAAATCATTAGACATTTCCTGAATTCATTGAGACATTGCATTGTTTGAGAAGAGATAGTATTGATTTTGTGGAGAAATTAAATATTCAGCTATGGTGTGGTTTTTACCACATTTAGCTGTGCGATATGGTATGAAGCCTCAACTGCATTCTCATTGTCTTTCTTTTCTGACATCATGTATGAAGCAACAGTTGGATGCCCTTCTAAGCACTGAAAATAATGTATTTCTTTGTTTTTATACATAGAATGTTTTGTTTCTAAATGTCACATGAGTAGAGAGGGTTTCATGCAATCATTGGATAATATTTCCCCACACACAACACACAAAGTCTTAGGAAGGTCATCATCCCTTATAAATAAAAACCCATATTTGATATACTCTTCAGAGTATTTCCTTTTCTTCTGTGTAGTATCTGAGACACACACCTTTTTACTATCTCCTGATGCAGGTGTACTCGTAGCTGCAGACACATGTTGAGAAGTACTTGGTGACAGGTTATAATTCACATCATGTTTTGTTTTTTTAACCATTCTTGTTTTCAACCACTGATCCATAACTGACACACTTAAAAATCACTGACAATAATAAATAAAACTATGTTAAACTTTAAATTAAAAAACTACTTGAAAAGAATCATGATTAAAGGCAATGCACCTATTTTTACTCAGTCAGTAACAAAACTGACTAGCTATGGATGTATTTATGTTTGGGAAAGTTCTTGAAAAGTCTCAAATGGATTGTTCTGAAACTGTGTAATAATTGGTAGAAGAGTGGTTGGGGGAAGGGTTCATAGCCATGCCCTCACCAACCATCTTTTACTAATGTGATCTAATTTTTAAGTGTCTCCATTAATGGTAATTCAAATTTAACATTTATTGTTCCATAACTAACATTTTGTAGTTTTTTACTTTACTTGGTTTTTTTTTTTGCTATTAGTGCTTATTTTTCATGTACCCCTAGGGGTATGCGTACCACCCCTTAAGAACCAATGTTCTAAGGCTGTAAAACTCGCAGTGGTTCTCAACCTTCCTAATGCTGCGATCCTTTAATACAGTTCCTCATGTTGTGGTGACCCCCAACCATAAAATTATTGCTAGCTGTTCTCTACACATGTGTGACTGGTCTGCATAAGTACATTATGGTGCCAACCCTGTCACATACACCTGTATTTGTATGGGGTGTAAGAGGTTGCGACCCACAGGTTGAGAACCTCTGCTAGGGCATAGTTATGTAGTATGCAAGATGATAAGGAAACACTGAAGTACCCACAAGCTTGCCAGTCTGTCTCCTAGCAACTGTATACGTTGCTTAGTAACATGAGGAGTGAGAGTAAAGTCTCTCTTACATATCTAAAAATACTGAAATCATTTTTTAAATGGAACTTATTCAGTAAAATATACTAAATCCAGAGCAATCTTACCATGCAGGGGACTCATTTCAGGCCATGCAACCTTGAGTAAACTTCTGCGTCTCTTTTAATCTGTATACAAGAATAACATATTGTCGTTCTTAAAAGCAGCACAGCCTGTTCTAATCCTTTCCTTTTAATACGTGCATAATCAGTGTTTGAGGGGAATGGAGAAGTGTTTGCTAAATGATCTTTTAGGCTGGGCCGATGAAGGAAAATGCAGCCTTTCCTCTGAATAGTTGATTTTTAAACCTAAAGAAAGATGGAGAAATGTTTCCTAAAACACCTTTTTAGGCTGAGCATCATTGAGACTGGTGTCTTTCAGGATTACAACTGTCTATAGTAATTCTCTGTCAGTTTATGCAGAAGTTATCAGAATTTAGAAATAACTAAACCATACCACCCAAAAGCATTAAAACTCTTAGTTCCAAAATGGTAAATTATTAATTCTAAGAGAATCCTAGTTAGTAATCTCTAAGAGAATTAGACCTACTGAATCAGACTCTCCAGTGCAGGAACCGGGAATCACTATTTTTAACGCACACCCTACTTACTTCAGCACATGCAGGAAACACTGGTGTAGAGGATGATTCCAGCATGCTACAAAGGGTTATCTTCTCTATTTTGGCTCTCAGATTTATATTTATAACACTTAAAGAAGAAGCTTCAAAGACCAAGTCCTAAATAGTCTGCCACATCCACCCCTTGAAATAGGTCCTTTGGCTAATAAAACTGGTTAAGCTTTAGAAGATTAGTCATTTGTTCATTCTGTAAATATTTATTAGGACAATTTTGAAATATAACTTACAGAATTTAGTGATTAGTTGGGATTCATTTAAATTAGTTAATATACATAAGGTGCTAAGAAAGTGCCTGACACACAGTAAGTATTATATGATGTTATAATTGTTTTAATCTAGCTTGGTAGACTAAAAATATGGTGACAATGAACTGATAGAGAGAATATAGAATAATTTAGAATATAAAATAATGAGGAGGGTGATGAAGAAAAATAACTAATTCCATTTGGATATACTAAATTTGAGATGCCTACAGGCCATCCGGGGAGACAAAACCAGTAAAAAATATAAGTCTTGAAGATAGGGGCATGTTGCATGAAACATTGAAAAAATGAATTCTTTATGTGTGGCTAGCTCTATATAAATATGGACCAGTTATAATTCCTCAATATTTTACTTCTAACAATCACTGCATCTATAAACACTTTTGGAGACAGTATTTTTTTTTTTATTATTCACTAGTAAATCAGTTTCACTCTGGTTATCTATAACATGTAATTAATTAAGACAAGGATTTGAGAGAAAAAAGAGAAACACACATTAGGGTTGTTGTGGGAGATGACTCTGGAACTTCTGATTACTATTAAATACCTTATAGCCAGTGTACCATGGCAACCTTCCCTATCTGCAACCTAATTTCCATCTGCTTTGAGGGGAAGGAAGGGGCGGTGCAGAGGTGGCTCAGTGTGCATTCTTGTGAGTGTGTGTAATTTGGGTTAATGAAATGCAACCAAATTATAAACTGTGTTGCATGGAAAAGTGAGATTATTACTGTCTTTTCCACTTCCTTCTCTTTTTTCTCCTCTCAGGATGCTTCTGAACCTCTTTAAGTGTTATGCCTTTTTCCAAATGTCAGATTTCATCAGTAGGCTTTGGTAAATCACTTTCCCAAAGCATGAGAGCAAAATTACAAATTAAAATTTGTAGTGGGGTTCCCTGGAGCTCTAGTGGCTAGGCTTCGGTGGCCTGGGTTCATTTCCCAGGGCCAGGGAACCAACCAAAAAAATAAATAAATAAAATAAAATGCGTAGCGCAGGATATAAATATTTTGTTTTAAAAAGTGGTTCAGTAAATATCAATGAGTAATCTCAAAGCATTTTATTATAATACCAGAGATATATTTTTAATAGTACAGACTATAGGAGTTTAATGTGTTATTTTATGTCTTATTTCTGGAACAGAAATTCATTAATATTTATCTCTGCTGTACACATAAAAGTCCTACCTAAAATAGAAGAAATGCATTTACCAGAAATACCACAGGTAATTCTTACCGTCACTATCCAGAAAAAACTATTATTTAGTAATACTGCATTGTGTTGACCAGAGTTTGAGAAAGATAATATTAAGCTTTAAATAAAATTCTGAACTCAGTTGTTAATGTTGGAATTAGGCCAATGTGAATACAGCAGATAGTCTGTAAAGGCCGTACATACGTAGTAGAACCAATTCGGTCAATACATGGATCAGTACTGAACCCTAAAATAAGGCAAATGTATATTCAGCATGTAAACATAACCATCTCCATATTCTTGTTTACATTTAGACTTTGTGGTATGTTTTCATTAGAGAATTTAAGAAAAACTTACTTGCTTGAATTTATCCTTTTACACTCAAACCTACACAAGGAAGGCAGTGTGAGGTAGACAGGTGATGTGACATAAGACAGTGATGTGACATAAGACAGTGAACACCACAGTGGGATGAAGTTGGGAAATTCTTTGTGTCTGGCAGCTGCTGCATTGATCCTGCTTTCACAGAACTCAACACGATATATTGTAATGACAGTTTCCATCCTTGGACCTTGAACTTCTCTGGACCAAGAAACAAGTTTTATGTCTTTTGTAACAAGCCATGCTGTATACATAATTCCTTTTCACTAAATCCAATGAACATTCTTTTGTCCCTATTAACAACTCCTCTGCAGGATTTGATATTACTTAGCATTCTATCTTGACACTGTCCTTTCTTTGTTTCTGTAATATCAGTGGCTTCTGTTTTTTCTCCTCCTTCTGTGGTCAGTTCTTCTTTGTTTCCTTCTCTGACATTTCTTTCTCTTATTGGTCCTTTACTGTCTTTAATTTATTAAGTGTGTTCCCAGATTTGGTAAGTCAACCTCCTAAATATCTCCTAAATCCATCTCTTTCCTTTCAATCTATTTCTTCCCATTCTATTAACCTTGGGCTGTCATTATGGAGCCTGGATGACTACAACAGCCTCTAAATAGTCTCTTTGCCTCTCTAGTCCAATCTCTAAAACCATAATAGACTCCTTCATCTGGTATAAACTGTGACAAAAAGAACTGAACCCAGGTCTGCCTGACTCTAGAGCTGGTAACCCCATCCTTCACTCCTCGCTGCTCCTTATTCCTACACATCATTAGCCCCTCTAAACACAACCTTCTGTATGTTTCCAAAATATGTCTACTTCTTTCCATTGCCATTACAACTTCCTTAAATCAGTCTTATCATCTACTAACCAACAATCTTCTAACCAGTCTCCCTGCCTTATGGTCCCCCATCCCCAACTCTGTTTTATCTATTCTCTCTACACACAGCAGTCAGTAGGATCTTTCTGAAATGTAAAGTTCATTACTCCTCTTTCCTTTAACAGCTTTCATTGAGTTTGGAATAAGGTCCTTTCATAATTGCTTCGTTGCATAATCCTCCAGCCTCATTGCTCTCTAGTCTCCTTTTCTAACACTTTATGTAACAAACTATAACAAAACATCTCCAATTTCTGAAACTCACCCAGATGTCTATGTATTTGCATATACACTCTCTTCTCCATTTGTACCCTACTACTCCTATTTATTTTTCAAGATACCCAAGTACCATCTCTTCCAGGAAGGCTTCCTGAGTTCTCTATACCACACCATCCTGCAAAGACCTGGAGTTTTTCTATTAAAGCTGAACATGTACCTGCCCTATTATCCCACAATTCCACTCCGAGGTATATAGCAGAAATACATACAGCAGAACTCTGTAAATGTATTCATCCAATCATATGCACAAGGGTTCCCTGGTGGTGTAGTGGCTAGGATTTGGTGCTCTCAATGCTGTGGCCTGGGTTCGATTTCCAGCCAGGGAACTACTCCACCCAAAAAAATTTTCTCAAACATATGCACAAGAATGCTGAAAATAATGCAAACATCCATTGGAAAATGAATAAATTATGTATATTCATACATTGGGGTACTACACAGCAATGAGAACAATTTATCGTTCAATGGTATAAATTTCACAAACATAATTGAATTGAAAGAAGCCATATATAAAAGAGTATATTCCATTTATATAAAGTTCAAAAACAGGCAAAATGAATCTATTGTGCTAGAATTCAGTGGAGATTACCTTTGAGAGCAGATAGTGATTGGGTAATGGAACAAGGGGAAGGCCTCCCAGCTAATGATAATGTTTTGTTTCTTGATCTGCTTGCTGGTCATATTAGTAATAATGTTAAGTTTGCAAAAATTCATCAAGTTGTACATTTATGACTGGTGAAAATTTATGTATGTATGTCATCCTTCCTTAAAAAGTTCTCAAAATTAAGAATAAAAAGGGGGGAGTTCCCTGGTGGTGTAGTGGCTAGGCATCGGCGCTGTCAATGCTGTGTCCTGGGTTAGATTCCCAACCAGGGAATCACCAAAAAACAAAACAAAACAAACAAAAACCCAAGAATAAAAAAGAAAACTTTCTCACTTGGCAGCAGTAACGTGAAATTCTGGATTACACTTGGAGAATTCTATTCTCATGCTATACCACCAGTGTATAATGCTGTTGTCAGTAGTTTCCAAATATATATCTCTACCCCTCTAACCCTGACCTTTCTCTGAGCAGTGCCAATTTCAGATTCCCAGTGGCCTCCAAGACTTCTGCCCTCAATCCCTCTACTATCTTGAACAGTGTAACATTCAACTTCTAAATTCACATCGACTGACTGGTCTTGCTCTCAATACCCTCCCCACAACACACACACAAACACATTTCCTGCTCAGACTTGCATCTCTTCGTAATGTTCCTATTTCTGTAAAGAGCACCATTACCATTTCATTCTCTTAGTTCTTCAGATTCGAAAGTTTAAGGGTTAATTCTGACTCTTTCCTTTTTACCCTCTCTAACCAATTACCACTGGGATTCTTCCTTTAGATGGTTTCTTCTATTATCTCTTTCTATCCATTCGCATTCTAATTACTATGGTCTGACAACTTCTGCTTAGATTACTGCAATAACCCTTATTGATCCCATTACCTCTAGACTTTTTCCCTATTCCATTTACTTGTCAGATTAATTTTATGAAAATGCTGTTCCCTTCCCTTTACTACTTTTTAATAAAATTATAAAAGTTTCACACTGTGGACTCAAGCTCAAACCCCTTCTTTAGACTGGAGTTCAGAATGCATCGTTAACTAGCTCCTATCTCCCCATATAAGACATCACCCATAATTCCTCTGCACGCCCAAGTCAATTTCTTTGCTAATATTACTTTTCCCTATTTAAAGTACTCATTCTACTCACATCCCATTCAGTCAAAAGCCACCATTCCTAATGAAGGTTTCCATGATAAACCATGGGTCATAATATAAGGACTTTTCCTTCCTTTGAAATTTCTCTAACGTTCTATTTAAGTTAGTACAGAATAAATTGTGAAGAAGACAAAACTAGTCTTTAGCATCACAATTCCCTCTTTCCATACCCTTTAAAAATGTATTAAGAAAATTTCAAACATACTCAAAAATAAAGAAAACAGTATAATAAATGCCATATACTCATCATTAAAATTTAACAACTATCAAAATTTTTGCCACAATCTTTTATCTATCATTTTTTGCTTTTTTCTTTGCTGAGCTATTTTAAAGTAAATCTTTATTTCATTTAACCCACCATACTTCTGTATGCATCTCTAAAAATTATGGAAATTTTCTTACATAACCACACTATCATTATCACAGTTAAAAAAAAAACAACAATTTGTGGTTATTATCTAATAACCAGTCCATAGTCAAATTTCCCTGGTTATCTCCAAAATGTTTTACATGTATTTTGTTTGAATCAAGGTCCCAACAATATCCATTGTTATATTTGGTAGTCAGTCACCAAGGTCCCAACAATATCCATTGTCATATTTGGTAGTCAGTCACCAAAATCTCTTGTAATCTAAAGCAGTCCCCCTTTCCCACCTTTTAGACTGCATTCCACTATTGACTTGTTGCAGAAACAAGATAATTTGTCCTGTAGAATGTCCTACACTCTGCATTTGTCAGTTTGCTTTCCTGAGATGTCATCTAACTTGTTCTTCTATTCCCTGTATTTCCTGTAAATTGAAGTTAAAAGGCTGCCATTTAAATTCTTGATTAGATCCAGCAAAATTGTTCTTCTAGATCACTTCATAGATGATACCATGTACTTCCTATTGGATCACATAGGTTCACAAGGTTCAACTGTCCCACTTTTAGTAAAGCTAAGATTTATGTGAGTGCAGATGGTAATAGCCTAATCCTTCCATGTAAAATATTCCCTCAACATTTTGAGTTTTCATCCACTGATGATCTTTGCCTGAAAAAATGATTTCATTAGAGGATGTAAAGGGTGATTTTTCTAATTCTATTTTTACTGCCACATTTACTAGCTGGTATTCATTACACATTCTATAAAACAATGATTTTCCCTAATTAACTAGGGTCTTTTGGTTACCTTGAAACATGAGGGCTGTCCAGAAAGTATCCAGCCATGTAATATAAAAATAGAGGCATATATGGCTGGATTTTTTCTGGAAAGCCCTTGTACAGTTTGTACAGGAAATGCAGGACAAATGTACAATTATTTATTTGATTATTTGATTGTCAATATATGGAGTACGGAGTTGGTGCCCTAGTTATTTCCAGTGGTGTAACAGTATCAGAGTGGAGTGGATGAGACCACATAAAATAAAATGGGGTAAAGGTCTAGGACTGAACCTCAAGGAACTTCAACATTTAAAGATTAGGAGAGGAGAAAGAACTAGCAGGCACTGAGAAAAAAACAAAAAAATGTAGGAAAGAAACTCAAAAAATGTAGTTTTTGAGGTCAACGGAAGGAGCTTTGTCTGGACAAGCTCGGTACTCTCCTGTCTCAAAAAAGAGATAATGGTGGGTGGGTGTATGAAGGAGGTAGACAATGGTGAAAGGGGGTCTACTGTATGGTGATGGAAGGAGCTTGACTTTGAGTGGGGAATGCACAATGCAATATACAGATGACGTACTAGACAATTGGACACTTGAAACCTATATCATTTTATTAACCAATGTCACCCCAATAAATTTAATAAAATTAATTTTTTTCTATAAAGTGAATAAAAAGAGAGATAATAGTGAATTGTGATAAAGCTTTTACAGGTCAAAAAGAACTAAAAAGTATCCAGTGGATGTAGCAACAAACATGGAGGGCGTTTGGTTTAAGGAGTAGGAGCAGAATCCAGACTGTAATGGACTTAGGGATAAATAGGAGGTGAAGAAATTGAAAAAAAAGTGTTAGACAACGCTCTTGTTTCCCATGTAAGTTATCCTACCTACAATGGATTCTACAAGGCTCCTCCCCATACACACACAAACACATGCCATTCTACATACATGTACTTGTTTTATTTCTTCAATTAGATTGTTAGAGTCTGGTGAAAAGAGATCAGGTTACTACCTCTGAATTCTCACAGTATATAGGATGGTCCAGGGCTTACTAGAGACATTCAGTCAATGCTTATTGTGAAAAAAAAATACCTTTAAATTACTAACCATGATAATAGTTAATGAAAATATGCACAGAGAGAAGTCAACAAATATGTTTATAATGTTTACTGCATGGTAAGCGCTTTGCTAGGGACTAGGATCCACATTTTAATAGAGGAGAGGTATAGACATACAAATAAATAATTTAAATTCCACAATACTATGAAAACAACACTTTATGCTAATCTTACTGTGGACAAATAGAATATTTATTCATGTACACTGACATAAATTAAAGAAATTAGCAGTGAATATGAGAAATAAACTAGTAAAAAAATTTTTTTGCCTCCCCTAGTTTGCATGCTATTAAATGAGATGAGGAACAAAAAGAAATAGATTAGTTCTTTTCTGTGTTCTCCCATTTATATATTTAAGATTATCAGTGTTCAGATAGTCTATTTCTGACCTAGATCTTATTGTTACTTATGCCCAAGGGAAGAAAAAAAAATCCTGATTTACATAAGGAACAGAATGGCTGTGAGATAGAATTACGAAGAAGAATCAACTGTGTGAACCCTCCTCTTTTATTTAATCCTCAGTGTAAATTATATAAAGAACTGAGATTACTGGGAAAATGACATATTTCTTTTATATTGTAAAGAAAATAAAATTCAAAACTATGCCCCTCATTCCCTAAAGGAGATACATACACTTTATCATGGTCCAGCAGTGTCTGCTTTATTTCATTATAAATTTTTTGAAAGAAGTATTTTCAATGAGACACTTATTTAATCCTTATACTCCCCCCATGCCATTTAATTCTTATTTTTGTTACATGGACTTCTGGGTTCAGAAAGAAGCATTCAAGCCCTTAATTTTCCTGTCTCTTTTCTGAAATATACTTTTGCTTGCTAAAGATAAGATGATGTTGAAATTTATTTTTCCTATGAAATAGGCAAGAAGTAGATAAAATAATGTGTTGGTTTTTTGAGGGGAGAGGGTTGTAGGGGGAAGACTACTGCAGCAAACTCAAACAAAGCAGAGCTGTGGATAGTTGGCTAGAAAAATTCATGGCCACCATTGTCACTCCACAACCTGCAGCAGCTGTCTCAAGTCCCTCCCTCTCTTGCCCTGCTCTGCCTGCCAGCCCAGCAGGAATGAATGGGCTCTGCAGAGCACTGTAAATGGTGCTGCAGACCCTGAAAATCTGTTGCTGAAAACCAAAGGGAAATACAAATTTTCAACTTCGTGGGCATAACAACCCTTTTCATCTTTGAAAATTTCATTAGCAACGTCATGTGGTCCCCAGTCCAGAGTCTTATTCTGCATACCCATCCTTGTTGATAATGGAGCCTTTCAAAGTAGCAAAAGAATGTTACTGCAATCTATTTCCTAGGGGGTGAAAGCAAAGCCTTTTTGTCCCAAGAGGCAATTGAGCAACCACCAGTCTCTAGCTGAATAGCCACGATGTGAGGCTGGCTGCAATTCCCACAGTTAGAAGCCTAATCTCAGAGGAGATTTTCCAAATTCACATAAGAACTACATAAAAAAGAAATGGTTATTGAGCTGACATTGCACAGTTGTCTATGGGTGGAGGCAACATTACAAAATGGTCTTCTTTTTACATTGTACAGCTCTCCTTTTTAATTTGGTGTCTCAGTTATCTTTCTCACTCCTGAAAGGAGAACAATGCAGAATATAACTGCATGCACAGGTAGTATGAGCTTCTGAACTCAATTCTTTCTCCTTGTATTTTCTCAGTTCTGTATCAGAAAGATGATTCATTTAAGGATACTTAATACATAAACTATATTACATAGACTTCTAGTAATGGAATATTTCTAGTAAACTAACTTCAGTATGTTCATTAGATCTTAATTATTGCCACGTTAGAACTATTTGTGTGGTTCCATCATTTAGTATGGTTATTCTTTCCACCTTCTGTTTTTGTTTAGCTATTTGGAGGAGGGGTGCAAAAGAAGATCTGAAAATAAACTACTTGAACCTGGGGAACCATTTTGGATGATTCTATTAAACCTTTTTTAAACTAAAAAAAAAAATTTTTTTTTTACCAAACCATTTTAAGCACCATTCCCATCTTCTCTCCTACTTTATTTTTAAAGCAATTAGAGATGTTGAACCTCTCCGAATGTGATCGAGTTTAGTATACTTTGAGGAAGGAACTGGAGTAATTTTCCATTAAATATTTCATCTCAACATAAATTCTGCGATTAAATGTTAGAAAAACCTTACATTGGTGATTTCGGCTATAGTTTAAGGTTTAAGCAATATAAAATCAACCCAATCTCGGTTCTCTTTCTTCCTTTTTGCACCCCCTCCCTAGCCCCACCCCATCATGGATGCTCGGCTGTTTTCACTCGGTCTCTTTGTCTAAAGGATGCAAACAGTCTATGGATGCTAGGGAAAAAGGGGTGGGGGAGAGATTACCTCATCCCATGCCGTTTGCACCAATCACCACTCTTCTGTCGTGGCTTCTCCGGGCAGATTGAGGGGTCTGGACCAACAGGAAAAGGCCCCAGCCCATCCCCATGGTGACCGAGTTGTATATAGGGTGCCGCATCCGCCCATGTGCCGCAGGTTCTCTTACGTCGACCGCCTAAGAGTCGCGCTGTAAGAAGCAACAACCTCTTCCTCTCATCCATCCGCCCGGCAGCCGCAAAGCAGCAACCATGGTAAGAATATGTTTTCTCTGGTTCTCTGAGGCCGTTGCGGGGAGTCAGGGTCAGCTTGGAAAATTTTAAGCCCTTTTTCCTTTACAACGTCTTTGGGAAATAGCAGCCTTACGCGTTGTTGGAGAGGTTAAGCTTTGGCTGCCCCAAATCCTTGAGCCGGGCCGCCGCCGCAGTGCGGGGTGCAGGAGCCCAGCGAGAACTGCGCCCAAGGCGCGGCGGGACCGGGGGAGAGAACAAAGGCGGTATGGAAGGGGCTTTTGACATCCGAGCTCTTCGGAGCCGCAAGCAGCCCATCGTCTGGGGCAGGGAAAGGCGATCGTGGCGTCTCCTGCCGGCCCCAGTGTGTGTGCACACCGTATTCGTGCGACTCGGGGAGGCTCTTTTCTTCCTCGGGTTGTTCCCCAGGGACGGGGAGAGGAGGCGTCGCCTGACAAGACCAGGGGTCGGTGGGTGTAGCTGGGAGGAGTGGGCAGAGGCCTGCGACAAAGCGGGGCCTTGGGCTAGCAAAAACAGCTCCCTGGCGGGTTCGTGGGCATTTTAGAAAGATCCCCTCGTATTAACGGGGATAAGAAGTGGTTGGTTTCTGTTTGAGCCGGCGGCGGCCGGCGTCAGGGCGGCGCAGGGGCGGAGTTGTTTGTTTCTGGCTTCTCTGGCCTTGGAGCCATTGGGCGGGGTTCGCTCTCGCTGAACCTCTTCTGTCAGAAGACTTGATAAAAGTATTTCATCTTTGTGGAACTCTAGGCTTTACAAGGTTTTTCATTCACTAAAACTTAGGTAAAGTATTTTTTTCTTAAGAAGCAAAATTACAATTCACCTGACGAGCACTTTAAAGACTGGCCCGGGGCTACCCCGCCCTGACGGACTCTATGTATGATTGTGTCTGTCGCAGGTTCAGTGAGGGAGAAATTGTGACCACTTTGTGAGCCAGAGTACCCTAATGCTCAGGACCCAGGGAAACGCCTCCTCCCCGCCCCCGCCCCAGCTCCGCAATATGTCAGTGAATAGGCAATGGCTAGACAATGCAAGTCGTAGCCATAAAGACCACAGAGAAGAAAATACCCATTGAATGTGATGAGTATGAACATTCTGTGGTGGGTAGAGAATCTCAGAATGAAAATACATACTATTTTGTTGTTTTAAATAAATATTTCATTATCCTTTCAGTAGGGTTGGTTTTTTTTTTTGGTTTTTTTTTTTTTGGTTTGGTAGCTTCACATGTCATAATTTGTTTCTAATTTAGGAACTGTTTTAAAAATACTCACAATTTTTCAGTTTTTTACAGTGGAGAAGATTCTGGAGAAACTTAAAAAGTAACAAAACTGTCGCAGACAAAGAAGAATTATACTCTGTCCAGCTGTCTTTTGTTCTGGTGCATCTTCATTAATTCATTTCATTTAGGCATATGGTTCCAGCCTGGCTCAGAGGAGGAAAACTGGCAGAATGGCACAATGAGATCATGTAGGCAGTTTCTGGAAATAGAGCTTGCTCTGTTAAATAATGTAGCAGACAGTACAGGCTAGCACCAGGCACAGCAAATGCAGCAATGCAGGAGTCAGCCCTTGTTTAGCTTCCAGCCCCCCAGTACAGATGGATTCTGCAGATAGACTGCAAAAGGGTGTGGCTTCTAACCTCAGCTGCAGTACAGATGTTCATGCTGAAATACCAAGTCAAATTTAGAAGAAATTCTCATCTTCATTTAAAGGGGAAGGAGGTAGTAATACTGATTCCAATTAATGATTGAATTTAACTTTATTCTACAAAATCCGTGCTTTGAATGTTTTTTAAATATGAAAAATCTTTTCAAGCATGGCCATGGGAACAATGGGCTTGCACCATGTACTGAACAGCACAACATTCTTTTTCAGGCCACGCCCATCTGCAGCATTTGTAGCATGGGCTTTTCCTCAAATACTTTGGAAGAATACCTGTATATTACTGGAAATATTTTTACAAATCTGAAAATTTAAAATGCTAATACAATTTAATTTTATAATTTTTCTCTTTTCCTTCCAACAGCGTGAGTGCATCTCCATCCATGTTGGCCAGGCTGGTGTCCAGATCGGCAACGCCTGCTGGGAGCTCTATTGCCTGGAACATGGCATCCAGCCCGATGGCCAGATGCCAAGTGACAAGACCATTGGGGGAGGAGATGACTCCTTCAACACCTTCTTCAGTGAGACAGGCGCTGGCAAGCATGTGCCCAGGGCAGTGTTTGTAGACCTGGAACCCACGGTCATTGGTGAGTTGACCTCAGTAACTGAAGTGAGATGCCAGGGGTCTGGGA
>PVJL010008433.1:0-66833 GCA_004026885.1 Lyroderma lyra
TGTTTATTTGGGGACGAGTGGGTTAGGTAGGGGAGAAAGGGGAGGGGGTGGGAGAGGAGGGGGGGAAGCTAAATATAAGGTGATGGAAAGAGAAGTCACATTAGGTGGTGAACTTATTATACATCAAGTTGACAATGCACTGTAGAATTGTATGCCTGAAACCTATGTAATCCTTGCTAACAGATGTCACCCCAATAAGACTAACAATAAAAATGAATTAAAAAAATTCTCTATGTAAAATAAAAACTTTCTTACAGAAAGAAAAAAAAATAAATGTGGTTCAGCCCACAAATGTCCTACCACCAGCCTCCACCTCTGAAACCTACTACTCACACAGACAAGTTTACAATTTATGTCCCATCATTGACAAGGAAGTAAAATAAAATAAGCTTTCAAAAAATACGCCTATGTGCAGCTGGAAAATGTTGAGTCAAAAGATAGGTAAAATTAAGATACTGAGACTTGAAGAACCAATGTTCTCAATAAGTGCTCTTTACTTGCAGACTCTATATAAGAACCCCTAATAGACATGGATGGTGAAACACTGCAATGACCCAATATGCTCTATGCATGAATACTCCAAGAGTATATCATTGCAACACCTGATTAATGCCTTTCTAGTGCAACACTGGAATGTACACGTTTATTTTTGCTTTAGGTATTTCTGAAAGACATTTAAGAATTTCCATTGTGATACTACCACTTTAACTATCCCTCACTACCCTGGTTGACACCAACATTTCAGACCTTGTACTCCAAGAACTTGTCCAAAGCAATCAAGTTAATAATCTGTCCTTGCTTTTGTGTTTTATCAGGAAGAGCACTATTCACTTCTCTAAGGTATAGTGGGAGGCATTATTACCCTCTCAGGAAAGTGGAAAGAGATGAAAAAATTACATGAGTGAATCCTAAGCTCTTAAAATGCTTGAAAAATCACTATTTTATAATTTTACTTACAGCTACCCTGTAATATAGAAAGAAAACAAAAATGACATCAAATGATTACCTTTAAGAACTACAATAGTCACTTTCTATCTGTTAGCACAGTGTGCTCTACGTAGTCTTAAAGTAGAGCTAGTAGAAATTCTTTCCCTATTGGTGAGAGATGCATGATTGCTGTTTTGTTGACAGAAAGAGCACCTTACTTACCAGTAACTGACATTTTTCTCGTTTATTTTTAGTGATGGAAACTATCCTTGGGATGATGAGTTTTCTGGCACTGCAACTGCAAAGCTAAACACTTGGTCTACTGCCAACTCAAGGAATCTTCCCGTTCTGTGGAAGCAGAAATCTTAAGATACATGAAAGTAACCCATCACCTGAGCATGAGGACATTTCAATGGAAGCTCCAGGCCAAAGTTCTCATAGATTTTTGCCACTGCCTCTTGCTCCAAGCCAGCAAGCAAAGGATAATAAGACTTCTTGTGATGTCAAAATGCTTTCAAAGCCTCTGTGTACCTACCGATCCCAGTGAAGAATCCAGATCCACAACTACTTCTTTTGCAAATCCCTGATATTCACCAGATTCTCCCCTACATTGATTAATCTAGGCTAGAGAAGCTACCTGGTTCTTAAAAAGCTTACCTTGGAAAGAATAACTTAAGTTTTAAAGACCAAAAACTCTGGAAAATGGAAATAAATCTGGTGATAGTTTGGCAGTCATTACAACAATGGTAATGTGTATTTACCTCTTCTATCTCCTCACTTCCATGTATGACCTTGATCAATTCAAAGTTCTTTAGGTAAGCACAATAAAAATTCCCACGACTATCCAGTTGAACCAGGTGCAGGAAATCTCAAGTGTCATAAGGGCTTTCTTGGATCAAGACAATAAGAACAAATATAAAGCCTCTGAGTCTATCAGTAGTGGTCCCAAAGCACAATTCAGCCCATTAAACTGAAATACCTGTCAGAGAAAATGATTTTATTTGCAGTATTGTAACCAGTGACAGGACTTCTGTGAACAAGGCCTAGTGATCTAACAGCAAACCTCAGAATGCAGGTCTGGCAGGGTTAGTCAAACTAAGAGCCTCAGAAGAAAATAGTCTAAGTAGAATAGAAACAACATCTACAAGAAAATGGAAGAAAGTAAAAATCCAGGGGACAAAGTAAAACAAATAAAAACAAAAACAAAAAACCTCTGCCATTTCCAGAATGAAGCTATAGAAGAGTTTATCTGAACTGAGTGAAAACCCTTTCAAAAGTTGGAAGCTGCCTAGACATGCACTTGCTACAGTCTTTGAAGATATTTCATGCAGTATGGAAGACTCGTGATAAAAACAAAAAACTGAACTCTATTTTTCCCAGGCCCTGGGAAACTGAAGCAACCCCAAGAGCCCTCAGCCATTCCAAACTATTGAACAACGTCTGGACAACATATGTGATGACAAAGGACCTGAGTAAAGTAAAGTAAAACCCCAGAATCCAGATAGCACTGCTGAAAAAGAATGTTCAACTTCATTCTAGTATAAGCTGACACCTTCCATGAAGATAAACTCTATGCCTTCACCTTTAGCAACCTTGGGTATCCTCAAGTCTACCTATTCTTTGAAGGTCCCCTTTTATGGCATTACATCAGCCTGCTGCAGCTTACTCTGGCCAGTGTGGTTCTACTAACTCTGCTCAACCTACAGCAGATAGTTCATTCAGGCCACATCATGCATCATTGACAGTTACTGCCAGACCATCTTGGCCAATTCTCATCAACCTGACCTGATCAGGTTTGATGATCCCTACCCAGCTTAGCATCCCTCAGTCTTCCACTTCGGGCCTGTGCCCTACAAAATATCGTTGTGCACTGGCATTCATTGGGAGCTTGTTCCCACTGCTGTGATCAAAGTCCAGTTTCTACCCAAGCATAGCCCTCACTAGAGGATAGGTTTAAAATCAACTGTGTCTCTTACCTCTCTGGTATTAGATTCTCATGGGTAGAGTACATTTTAAATTGTTTACTTGGGGACAAGTTGGTTAGGGAGGGGAGAAAAGGGAGGGGGTGGGAGAGGGGGGAGGGGAAGCTAAATATAAGGTGATGGAAAGAGAAGTCACATTAGGTGGCGAACTCATTATACAACAAGCTGACAATGCACTCCAGAATTGTATGCCTGAAACCTATGTAATCCTTGCTAACAGATGTCAGCCCAATAAGTCTAACGATAAAAATGAATTTAAAAAAAGAAACATAAAGAACTGAAAAGGTCTGTCATGTAGAAAGTTGACAGGAAGTAACAACCATGGGTGTAAGAATGCAAAGCTCCCCTCAAAAATGATGCCTATGAAAACAAAACAAAACAAAAAGACAGCACAAATGAGATTCAAGCACCACCTGGCCAAGTCTCGCACAGCACAACACAGCCTAACCCAACCCGCCAAAATTGTATCCAGTAAAAATTTAAATAGAAAACCCATGGACCATATCATTCTCCACAGGATACCCTTAAACTTCTCTCTACTCTGTAACCATGTGACAAAACTAGATCCTGAATCTCTTTTTTAAAAGTTGAAGTTCAATGATCAGAGCACGTAATATGATTTTAGGACAACTGTAATTGTGCAACATGGATATTCCTTTTGTTTCCCTTTAAGGATAACCATGAACTGTGTTGCCACGACCTGCGCGGGTGAATGGGTGAACTGGAGGAAAAGCGATGGGGAATGAAGAAATAAACACACAGACACAGACATAGACAGAAAAGCTGGGACCAGGTGTTTCTCTAAGCTCTGATGGAGACACAGAGACCCCATCTGGCAGCAGAAAGTTTATTTTATTGGGTGGGCAAAACAAGTGAGACCATAGGGGTAAATCAGTGAAATGAAACTGGTTGACAATGCACTGTAGAATTGTATGCCTGAAACCTATGTAATCCTTGCTAACAGATGTCACCCCAATAAGTCTAACAATAAAAATGAATTAAAAAAAAAAGAAACTGGAAAGTACACCTCGACTAGGAAATAATGCATTTTTCTTTTCTAATCCTTTAAAGTTCTGGGTGACTGCATTTAATCAATATTTTGATGTTATGTTCCTAAAGTATTACTTTTTGTACTAATATTCTGTTCTAAGCAGGTGAGCCATGAGTCATGTCTTGGGTCATTTCCAGAGACCAAACAGCTTTGTTCACAATGTCATATTTTTCCCCCCAAACCAGAAACCACATCCCTAGTATTGTTCTTGTGCATTCAGCTCAGGGCTGCCTTGCAAAACCCTTGAACTGTGGATTCCAGGCACGCAGGTAGCCTTGTTAAAACCTGTTTTTTCAAAGGACCTGGCTTCTTGTTCACACGCTCTCTACATCTCCCCCTTTTTTTATTTTTTAAGATGAGATTATGTGTGTTCAATTGGAGGGCTCAGACTTGGGACTGGAGGACTCAGCAGCTAACTAAGAAGAGAAAAATAAAATACTAATTAAGCATATGATAGCCAACAAGTACCACACAGAATGTTTAAAGATATTTAGTGGATTGAGCCCTTTAAGTTCTGTCAGAATATCTTGAGCTACTTGAGCAGGATCAAGGACATCTAGATGACTATTTTAAATAGCCAAGATTTCAGAATGTAATTTTTGTAAATTGAGAATAATGTTATTATGAGTCCAAACTCCTAACAAATGTTCTTGAACTTTATCCCAACACCATTTAGATTTATTATAGCTCATAGATGTTACACAAATTGCCTTATAATTTGCATGGCATAAAAGTTTTTGGTGAAATTTAAGACTTTCTACTTCATTGCCCATTCTAATGACAGCTGCCTCTAGGACATTTATTTTAGCTTCTAATTTTTTATCAACATCTTCTTGACTGTTTAAAATTAATGAAGTATTATACGTAAGTTGATTGACATAATGAGCACCCTGAATAATTTGAGACAGGCAAGAGCAGAAGTCGTCAGAGTTGAATGTAAGTGTGATTAAAGAAACTATCCCCAAAATAATGAAAGCTATAAGTCGACGAGGGCAAGCCAACTGATTATGAATCTCCTGAAGTACTTGAAGACCTTGACCATGATATTGGGGTCCTGTAACATTAGCAGAAATCATTACAAAAGAAGGCTGATACAATATTATTATTTGATTATTTGATTAAATAGAAGTAACACAGTTAGTAAGATTACAGTTTAAGCAACTCCCATTATAGTGAGGACTTTTATAAAACATTTTTACTGGTCCAGGAGAAGCATATAAAGATACTGTGCATAAGCCCTTAAGCCAAATTGATTTGTAGTGCCATTTTTGGTTACATTAATCTTCCCTGCTGCCACTGCTAGGAGCCAAAGGTCTAATTGTGAGGCACCAGTCTGTATTAGTCTGTAACTAATAAAGGGGTAGTCCAAGGCCCCACAATAGGAGGTTCTCTTTTTCATTTTTTAGTTTTATTATTGGAGCAGTCAAATATAGTATATCTATCTCCTAGCCATTGAATCATGGGAATATGATAGGTATACATTTGCCAACCAACCTTTTGAACATATCGAGGATGACATGGAGGATATGGTAGTTGAGCGAAGGTATTAGTGGGGGTACTGTACACTGAACTGTTAAACCCATAAAAATATATTGTTATTTTTTCTCCACTTTTGAAAACACTGGTCTTTTGTGCAAGTGAAACCTCAATGTGTGTTGGCCATTGTGACACATTGTCTCCAGCTGGCTCTAAATTTAAGCATAGAGGTCTCTGAGAGCTTAAGCCAGCATAATTAAAGCTTTTCCAATCAGGCATAATGTGTCCATCAGGATGTCCTCCTATAAGGAAGGTGTCATTTGTAAAAACAGGGACTGAGTCACCTTCCCAGCTTGCTATATGAGCAACAGAAGGATTAGGCACATATGTCCAATAGGTGTCTCCCTGTACTCTCATTACCTGGGTGCTTACAATAGCAAGAATGACCAGAAACAGAGTCTCAGTAGTAACAGTTATCCCTCTATTTTGTACAAGAGCAAAGCCCTTCTGTGTCAGCTTCTTTAGCTGACCCCAAGTTGGAGTCTGGCTCTTTATAGTGGTCACCGTAGAGGGGTGTAGTGCCCTTTTGAAGGATTTACTCTCTGGGATTGTCATGGTCGGTTTCAGCGGCTCGCCTTTTGGAATGGTCACCAGCTGGCCCCGTGAGTCTCATCTTCCACAGGGGTAGAACAAGCTCCTTGGGATTAATGATGTTTTACAAGCCATTCAGGAACCCATGTAGGCTGCAAATATCCTTCTGGAAAAACACAAACAAATCCTCTTCCCCACATTAGTACTGAATCTGGCCTGCACCACTGTCCATATTATTATTTTGCCTCTCTGCAAAGAGAGTTTCTTTTGAAAATGTCTATTGGCAAGGGAGACTCCCTGTTCATCACAGTCCAAAAAATTTAAAATAAAAAGAGAATGATTAACACAATTTTGAGAGGTAGGGGAATACCCTATAGCCTTCCCTTTTATTTTTTTGTAATTATAATTTTAATGTTTTATGAGCTCTTTCAACAATAGCTTGTCATTGTGGATTATAAAGAATGCCAGTCTTAAGTTGAATGCCCATTTGAAGAGCAAATTGTTGAAAACTCTGAAAAATATAAGCGACCATTGTCAGTTTTAATTTGTTGAGATTTGCCCATAACTGCAAAAGCAGCAATGCAATGATTAATTACATGTTTAGCACTTTCTCCTGTCCGCGTTGATGCAAAAATGAAATGAGAGTAAGTATCAACATTAACATGAACATATTTAGACGTCCCAAATTCAGGAACATGAGTCACATCCACTTGCTAAATTTGATTAGGTTTAAGGTCCCAAGGTTTAATTCTTGTAGACAAAACAGGAATATATATGAGGCATTGGGGACAAGATTTTACAATTTGTTGTGCTTGTTTCCTTGTGATTTTCAATTCTTTATGAAGGGAAGCTACATTTTGATAATGAAGGGCATGTGCTTGGCAAGCCTCATCTGAAGGATTTAAAGGAAGTGCAGCTGATACAAGCAAATCAGCAGAAGCATTTCCTTCTGTTAGAGCACCAGGCAGATTAGTATGTGCTCATAAATGAGCAATGAAACAAGGTTGAATATGAGCTCTGATAAGCTGTTGTCACTGAACAAAAACATGAAGCAATTATTCACTATAAGTATGCCCTATAGTTGCAGTCTCAATTAATTTTACAACATGAACAACATAATTACTATCTCTGTAAATATTAAGAACTTGAGTGAGATAGTCAGTAAAAACATGAGAATAGCCCAAAGTTCAGCTCTTTGAGAAGACTTATAATGAGTATTTTGAACTTTATTACCAGTTTGTGAATAATATCCAGTATACCCTGAACTAGAACCATCAGTAAACATTGTGTGGGCTCCTGAAATAGGGGTGGTCACAATAACTTTTGGAAAAATAAAACCATGTTGGTTAGTAAATTAAATAAATTTATTGGATGGATAATGTACTGAATTTGACCAGGAATGTTAACTAAGGCAATTTGCCAGTAATCAGCAAACTGCCACAGCTGTAGTTGTTGGTGGCAATGATATTCCAAACATGCAGAGTCAAAGGATTGTCTTGTAAAGATTCCACCAAAATCAATATAAAAGGAGAATTGGGGACATACATTGAGGCTGCCTTTTTTTTTTTTTTTGGGAATGGAGCTACCATTTGACCCAGCAATCCCCCTTCTGGGGATCTACCCAAAGAACTTGAAAACCTTTGTCCGCAAAGACTTATGCACCCCAATGATCATTGCAGCGCTGTTCACAGTGGCCAAAACATGGAAACAACCAAAGTGCCCTGCGACAGATTACTGGATAAAGAAGCTGTGGTACATTTACACAATGGAATATTACTCAGCTGTAAGAAAAGATGAAATATTGCCATTTGCAACAAAATGGATGGACCTGGAGATCATCATGCTAAGTGAAATAAGCCAGACAGAAAAAACAAAGAACTGCATGATTTCACTCATATGCCAAATATAAAACTGAAAGCAAAGAAAAAAAGAAATGAACAAACAAATAACCCATAGACACAATCGATAGTTTAATGTTTATTTGGGGACGAGTAGGTTAGGGAGGGGAGAAAGGTGAGGGGGTTGGAGAGGAGGGGGTGAAGCTAAATATAAGGTGATGGAAAGAGAAGTCACATCAGGTGGTGAACTTATTATACATCAAGTTGACAATGCACTGTAGAATTGTATGCCTGAAACCTATGTAATCCTTGCTAACACATGTCACCCCAATAAGTCTAACAATAAAAATGAATTAAAAAAAAAAAGAGGCTGCCTTTTTTATCCCAAAGTTTTAAAAGGAATAGGCTAATAAAGTGTTAAAATTTGTTCTGGATTTTTAGGGTCTGGTCTTTCAAGGACTGGAAATGCCCCTTTAAAATTAGATATATCTTCTCCAGCCTGTCTAGCTTCTTGTAAAGCCAACTGTAAAGGATACATATGAAACACAGAGGTGTCTCTTTTAGGCATCATTTTAGGCACCTCTGTTAGCCATTTAGGAGCTGTTGCCCTTGTTTTAGATGGCAAGTCTTCAAAAACCTTTTGAACTCCCTGCAGGAGGTTGTCTTCATCCTCATCATCTGAGCCCTTATCCTCTGAATCAGAACTTTTTTTATCTTTTTGCCTGTTGTCTCATTCAGCCTCCTTTTAAGTTTTTTTTTTTATATATTATGGAGGGAGAGACTCATCTGAAATGTTTGCAGAATCAGTGACTAGTGAGCATAATTTCTCCTATCCCTGTGTAGTCTTAGCTAAAGTCATAAAATTACCTTCCTCAGGCAACCACACACATGCAGGTCTGTGATCTAAACATTCTTGAATTAACATCCACAAAGCAAAAGTATGGACAGGGATTTTTTCAGGCCCATCAGCCACATAACGATCCCTCAGTTTTTTTCCTACCCTTTCCCATATTTGAATATTTACAGTTTCTTGTTCAGGAAACCAAGGACAGGATTTTTTGTACAAAATCTAAAAACTCTAAAAGCTGATGCCTTTTTACATTGCTGCCTTTAGCTTGCAGCATACATTTTAACATATTTACATAGAGCTCTCTGTCCTTAGATTCTGAATGTCCCATGTTTTACACCCAGCTCTCGTATTTCACTCCCACTTACATTAGTTGTGAAAAGCTGATGACCTTTAACACTTTTCTAATTGTGATCACCTCTCAGGAGCATTCCCTCTTCAGACGTTTTGAGTTCTTCCATACTCCAGTTACTGTTCAGGCACCACTTGCCACAACCTGCGTGGGTGAATGGACGAACCAGAGGGGAGGTGATGGGGAATGAAGAAATAAACACACAGACACAGACATAGACAGAAAAGCTGGGACCAGGTGGTTCTCTAAGCTCTGATAGCAACACAGAGACCTCCATCTGGCAGCAGCAAGTTTATTTTATAGGGTGGGCAAAACAGGTGAGACCATAGGGGTAAATCAGTGACTGGAAAGTACACCTCAACTAAGAAATATGCATTGTTCTTTTCTAATCCTTTAAAGTTATGGGTAACTGCATTTAATCAATATCTTGATGTATGTTCCTAAAGTATTACTTTTTGTACTATTATTCTTTTCTAAGCAGGTGAGCCATGAGTCATGTCTTGGGTCATTTCCAGAAACCAAACAGCCTTGTTCACAGTCATATTTTACCCCCACAAGCCAGAAACCACATCCCGAGTATTGTTCTTATGCATTAAGCTCTGGGCTGCTTTGCAAAACCCTTGAACTGTGGATTCCAGGCATGCAGGTAGCCTTGATAAAACCTGTTTTCTCAAAGGACCTGGATTCTGGCTCACATGCTCCGTACACTGTATGATAATGATTAATCACAATTATATATGTGTCATGTGTGTAATAGAATATGTTACACAGAAAATTATTATCTACCAGACAGTCATATTAATGAATGTCTATAAAAAACATTGAGATTGTTTCCTGAATATCAGAGCATGGGTAATATGAGACCATCACAACTGTCTCATAGACTATCACATTTGTCCACAAATCTCAGCCATGCAGGTGTTGGCTGAACTCTCCTACAACTTCTTCCACTTAATACTGTTTCCTTATTGAAAAACTGACCCCACTATTGGTTCTCTCCTATTTTCAAACTGTGACATTATTCTCCCACCAAACCAATCACCACCTGGCAGAAAATTGGGGTTTCCATGGTGCTGTCTATAACTAAGTTGGGATCATCAAAAGAGACCGGTGAGCAATATGACCAGCGGTCTTCATATTAAGCACATGTGCTTTTTGTCTTCAGGCACTCAGACAACCTCTAGTATAGTCTCATCAACCATTGTATCTAAAGCTGATGTTTCCTCCTTTTCTCTGGCCATGTCAGGTAAGAAAAATGACTTTCTACAGTTTTTAATTAGTGTTTCTTTTCTCCTTAATTTATCCGTCAAAATAATACAAAGTAAAAAAGAAAACCCTAGAATTAGAAATCTGAAGACTTCACTTCAGGTTAGATTTTTACATTTTCTAGCTGTGTGACTTTGCACAAGTCATTGACTTTCTCACAAAATTTGTTTGGTCCTCATATGTGACATCAGCATCTTAAACTAGTTGTTTCTAATTTTTTATCATTGGGTCTCTAAGGACACTCATATTTAAAAAATGGATTGACAACTTCTACAGAGTATTTCAACATAAATAGAAAGCTTAGGAGATGTAGAAAACAAGCAATAGATACATAATATCTTATTTGTAATGGTCTCCACTGCTAAGTTACAACTTTAATAGTTCCAATTTACTGTTGTTGAAAAGTATTATTCACCTGTTTTTAAATTTTCTATCTAAACTTGGTATAAATTGAAACTAGTGAGGCAAGATGAAGACAGAACTATATAAAGGCGAGTATATAAAAGTAAAGAGGATTAGGATTGTTTACACACGCATAGGCCAACAAGAATTAGCAGGGTGTAGAAAATACAAGAAGGAGGGAGGCAATAATATAACAATGAATAGAAAGAGCATAAGCGGGCTCTCAAGACCAAAAGAGGCAGTTTGAAATGAAATGTTGAAGAAAACCAAGGCTTAGAAATGAAAGTAGGAGGGGTATAATATAAAATCTGCTCAGCGCAGGGAAAAAATAAAGTTGATTTGAGCAAATGCTTACACTGATAGGATAGCAAGAAATTAAGGTCAGAGTAGGGTAGCAAAAGATAAATCCATTTATCAGAAGTCATATTCAGTTGTTTTGTCTTTCTGCAGCCTTTCTGAACACAGAAGGCACTTCAGTCCTAATAAATAAAAAAATTAAGATACTCAAGAGTAACCCACCTCTTCAGCTTGAGAACCTCTCAATGAAAGCTCCAGGCAAAAGTTCTAGTAATCATTTGCTAGTGCCTCCAGCTCCAAGTCAGCAGCAAAAACAGAATAAGACTTCTGATTATATTAAAATCAAGCTTTCAAAGCCTCTGCACGCCTGCCAGGTCCCAATGGAGAACCAAGGTTAACCACTGTGCCTTTCAGAAATCCCTGATATTCACCAGATCCTGGCTTACATTGATCGGCCTAGCCTAGAGGAGCTACCTGGTTCTAAAAAGGCTTACATGATTAAAAGGAAAAAACAAACAAACAAAAAAAGCTTGAGTCTTAAAGACCAAGAAGCCTTAGAAAATTGGAATTAATCTGGTGATAGTTTGGCACTCACTACAACAATGTTGAAGTGTATTTACCTTTTCCCAGCTCTTCACTTTTATGTATGATCTTGATTTATTCAAAACTCTTGAGGTGATTGTAACCAAAGATCTCATAGCTATCTAGTTGAGCCAGGTGCAGCAAAACTCAGGTGTCATAAGGGCTCTCTTGGATCAAGCCAAAGAGAACATACATAAAGCCTCTCAGCCTAACAGTCGTGGTCCCAAAGCCAAAATCCAGTCCAAGATCACAGAGTGCCTGTCACGGAAAAAGTTATTTGCAGTATTTTAACCAGTGACCGGGCTCCTGTTTACTTAATCAAGTGTTCTAATGGCAAATCTCAGAATGCTGTATCTGGCAGAAACAGTAAAACTAAGACCCTTCAAAGAAAATAGGTCAAAAACACCAAAACAAACAAACAAACAAAAACAACATCTATAAGAAAGTGGAAAAAAGTAAGGAGCAAGGAGACAAGGTCAAATTTTAAAAATCCCTGCCACTCCTAAGATAAAGTGAAATAAGAATCCACCTGAGCTGAGTGAAAACACTTTCAGAAAACATTGAAGATGCCTAGGCATGCACATGCTACAGTCTTTGAAGGTGTGTCATGCTCTAGGGAAGACTTGTGATAAGAAAACTGGACTCCCTTTCTCCCAGGCTCTGGGAAACCGAAAGAACCCCAAAGGCCCTTCCTCGATCATCCTTAGTTATCAGATGATGCCAATGGAAGATAGAGATCATCACCATGGAAACACTGGTATTTTACATGTGAAAGTTTACTTTTCATTCAAATATTATATACATACTTTAAAATTCATCTCTTCAAACTAAACTCAATTGTACTTCATATATTTATTAACTTGAGCATCCAGCACTATTCTCATCCAAATTTCATCAGCCCTGAAAAAACCCCATTAACAAGTGCATTTGATCCAGGTTTCATCGTTACTCCAGATACAACAGGAAAGTTTTGGGAATGCCTACCAGAAATGGCAGGACTTCTCCAAGGCCAAATATACAATGGCAGCTAATTATAGGCAAAGCATTTGTAAGAGAAGGCTGGAAGAGGAAAGGTTTGAAATTAACTGTGTCTTCTATCTCTCTGGTATTAGATTCTCATGTGCATAGTCTATTTGAAGAAACTTCAGGCACTGAAAAGAACATCCACGAAGTAGAAGCTTACAGGAAGTGACATCCATGAGTATAAAAATGCAAAATTTAAGATTTTTCCGGAAAAATGCCCACAATAAAGAGAAGACAGCACGAGTAAGATGCAAGTCCCACCTGTCTATGTCTACCACAGCACTACCCAACCTGACCCAGCCTTCCAAAGTGGTAGCATCTAGTAAAAATTTAAATAGAAAACCTATGGACCAGATCATTCCTCATAGGATTCCCTCAAACTTCTCTCTACTCATGTGACAAAAATAGTCACTGAATCTTTTTTTTTAACCTGAAGTTCAATGATCAGATCATTTGCCTCCTAGATATCTAGTTGGTTGTCTTTTAAAGATAACAATAAACTGTATTATAATGATAAATTACAATTAAATATGTATCATATGTGTAACAGTATATTATATACAGAAAACTAGTATCTACTAGATAGTCATATTAATGAATGTCTGTAAGAAATATTAAGATTATTTCTTGAACATCAGAGCCTGAGAAAATTGAGACCATCACATCTGTCTCATAGACTATCACATCTGTCCAAAGAGCTTGGCTATTCAGGTGTTGGTTGAATTCTCCCGCCACTCTTCCAACAAATGCTATCCCCTTGTTAACAATTTGACCTCCCTATTGGCTCGCTACAGCTTTCAAACTGTGACATCATTATCCCACCCAACCAATCACCTCCTGACAAACATTTGGGGTTTACTTTGGCGCTGTCTATAACTAAGTTTGCATCATCACAAGAGACCAGTAACGAGTGTGACCAGAGGCCTCCATACTAAATACATGTGCTGTTTTTCTTCAGCCATTCAGACAACCTCTAGGATAGTCTCAACATTTATTGTATTTATAGCTGATTTTTCCTCCTCTTCTCTGGCCATGTCAGATAGGAACGATGACTTTCTGAAGTTTTTTATTTGTTTTTATTTTTATCACCTCCATTTAGCAGTCAAAATAACACAGAGTAATAAAGTAGAGCCTTGAATTAGAAATCTGAAGACCTCACTTCAGTTTAGATTTTCACATTTTCTAGCTGTGTGACTTTGGACAACTCAGTGACTTTTTCACAAAATCTGTTTAGTCCTCATATGTGACATTAGGGTCTTAGACTGCTTGTTCTCTCTAACCTCTTATGTTTTCCAACATTGGTCTCTAAGGACACCCATATAGAAAAAGAAATCAACCACTTCTACAGAGTATTTTTGCTAAAAGAGAAGGCCTAGGTGATTTAGAAAACTAGTAATAGTCATACTGTGTCTTATGTGTAAGTCTCCCACTTCTAATATATCAACTTAAATATTTTTAATTAACTGCAGCTGAAAAGAATTATTCATCTGTTTTGAAATTCCAATCTAAACTTGGTGAAAATCTAAACTAGTGAGACAGAATGGAGAGTACTACGCTGTAGAGAGGCAAGCATATAAAAGTAAGTGGATTAAGATTGTTTAAATGAGCACAGGCCAATAGAAACAAACAGAGAGTAGAAAATACAAAAATGAGAGAAGGAATAATGTAAGACTGAAGAGGAAGAGCATGCTGTTAAGACCAAAAGAGTATGCTTGGGATGAAATGTTGAAGGAAACCAAGGATTTGAAATGAAAGCAAAAATGGCATAGTGTGAAATCTTCTCAATGCAGGGAAAGTAAATTTGATCTGAGAAAATTATTACATTCATACATTAGCAAGAAATTAAGGTCAGAAAAGTGTAGCACAAGGCAAAGTCGTTTGTCAGAAGTCATATTCAGTTGTTTAGTTTTCCTTCAGCCTGTCTGAACACAGATGGCTCTTGAGCCATATGTTTGGAAAAATATGTTTTATAAATCACACTTTTAAGAAAGAAGAAATTAATATAGTTTATTATCTACAAAATTGGAAGTAACAGAAATTTTAGTATTTCATTTTATTCTGATTTTTAACATACGTAGATGATTTCCCCATTGAAATATAAGTAATTTTTAAGAATTATATCTCATCACGATTCAAAAGTATTAATTTTTCTGTGTGATAACTAGTTCTTAAGTCCAAGCAGCTTTTCATCTTACAGATATTTACTTCCCAACACAGAGAGCACACTGAGACACAGTCATCATCTAACTTAGTTGGGTATACAAAAAAATGTTAAGCCCCACATCTCCAATTTTACAGTATCTGAAAACAATTGTGTAAAGTCCTATAAGTTCTTCTACCTTCATTTCTCTTTGTTTTTAATTCAATTGTAGTTGTGATGATTATTGAGTGTTTGGAGATGACACTATTTAGTATGTTCAAGGTGATGATAATCTTGGTTTTAGGGTAAATATTAAATCTATCATAATGCTTCCTGTGTGTCCTTTTCTGGTTGTTATGCAGTTATGTGTGTGTGTGTGTGTGTGTGTGTGTGTGTGTGTGTGTGTATAGTCTACTCAGCGTTTTACCTATTACTTGCAAGGAACTATTCAGAAAACTTGACTGGCCATTGTAAAGGAATTTCTTGAAACATAATATTTTACTCTCTGCTTTGTAATGGGTTATATTGACATATTTTTCTACATATATTGTAGCTACTGATACAGTCCTGTATGTTACATTTTGCTGATTGTTATGCAATTAATTGTCTTGATATAACATTTCTTTTGGTAATCTCTGGGTATTCATTCAAAAATTGTTTCTTATTGTGAGAGCATTTTTGGTAAACAGTATTCATTCCAATAGAATAGGCAATGTTCACTTTTATAATAATGCATGTATTACACAGAATGTCATTGGTTAATACATTACTATACTTGTTTATTCTTACATACTCTACTTTTTATGATCTATGCATTTATTTTTCATTTTGTGGTAAGTTTCATGATTTTTCCAGAATTTCTTGCATCTACTTTCATATAAATTATATGAGATATGTTTCTCATATACGAATCCTTACTATGGTTATTATTGTAATTACTTTAAAGATGACAAATCTAAAGCTCTGAGAAGATTTCTAGAAGTGACCTTTGAAAAAAATTTTTTTTCAAACATTATTCTCGAGAAATATACTCTCACATAGTCTTTTTGAGGTAGGTAACAAACAAGGCTCAAAGAAGCTGAGAATGATTTGTTAAATTGACCAATGTGACTGGGCCACACGTGAATTCTCAAAAACTGCATGCGAGTTGTATCAGCAGAACTAGACACATAGGGTGACAAAGGTAATAGATGTACTGTTTTATGAAAAACCAAAAAGAAAAAAAATGCCCACATTAGAAGTTTGATTGCTTCCAGTCTCTGCATTGTAATGCTCAGAACAGAGTCCTTAGAAAGAAGTTCGGATGCCTAGGCTATACCACCTGGTAATAATATTAACACATAGGGAGAATTTGAACATATCTCTCTCACCTCTCTGAGCTTTAGTTTTCTCAATTAGAAAATGTGAATACTAGAACATAGGTTCTCTAATGACTCCTGAGTCTAAAATGTTTTAATTCTAAAAATGTTTTAATTCTAAAAATGAGCCCAGAAAAAAGTGTATGAACTATACCCTTGGGTGTTAAGCACCTCTGTGTCTAAGTTTGGAGCCCAAGCAGTTAGAAGAGTAGTAAACTGCTTCAACCCTGAAAACTATCACAAATTGTTGAATTTTGGATATCTTTTCAAATTTTACACTTAGAAGATTTCTGACAGTAACAGCCTTCCAATAATGACATTGCTCACACATAGTGCAAGTTTATGACTCTTATTGATTCTTTTATTATCTTTCTAATTTTTCTTAAAGAGAATTTCCAAACTTGTCCTCTTCCTTAAAATTCCATACTTTCTGCAGCTCTCTCTTTTTTTTTAGTGAGCAATACAGATTCCTAAGTAAAAACGTGTGTAATTCCTTCAGATTTTATACATTAGCCATCAATTTTGCAAGACTACTACACTCAGTTTCTGTCACATCTTTCAATAAACTCAAGCCTCCTGCCTACCTTTACATACATTTTGGCATGACTACATTTTCTGAAATTATTGACAGAAGTCACTTGTCTACTTCAGCTAATTTCCATCCAGATGTTCTTTAGTAAGATATCACAAGAGGCACAAAAAGTTGTCATTGTCACTTGCTTACTTCACCGTGACTGAAACTGATGAGAACACAGCTATTCTATTCCACATCTATGGCATCTCAGTATAATGAAAGTTCAGTTGCTAATCACATTGTTTCTCTCTACCTATCACTTTTGCCCATACTCATTCAGGTTTCACCATCTCAGATGCCAAATCAGGAACATATCGCTTCAGTTTTCTACTAGGAAGGTAGACACTATAATGAAAGTACACTAACTAAAGAACTTGCCATAGTTTGCAATCCTCAGTGCCATAAACAGAAAATAGGGCCTCTGGTCCTCACCCAGAAATTCTCACTTTACTAAAAGTAGGTTAGCACACAAATGTCTTAACACTAGCCCCCACTTCTGAAACTTACTACTCTGTATCTGCTCAACCATCACACAGACAAGTTTACAAGGTAAGTCTTGACATAGAGAAGATAGTAAAATGCATTCAGCTTTCAAAAATACATCAATCTGCAGCTGGGATATTTTCAGCCCACATATAGGTAAAATTGAAGGACTAAGACTTAAAGAAGCAGTATCCTCACTCAGTGCTCTTTGTTCGCAGACACTATATAAGAAACCCTATGAGATGTGGGAATGTGTGACACTGGAATGAGCCTATGTGTTCTATGCATGTAAATCCCAAGTGCATATCAAGGGTTACCACACTTTTACTGCTCCAGCTCATCAATACTTTTCTACTGCCACACTGGAATGAACATCCTTCTCTTATCTATTGCTTTATGTCTTCCTGAAACATTTCAGAATGCTCATTGTGATAGTACCACTTTCCCTTTCCCTCACTACTTTATTTGATCCCAGGATTTCAGACCTTTTGTTTCAAGATATTGCCCAAAATGAGCAGGTTAAAATTCTGTCCTTTCTTATATATCTCATTAAAAGGAACTCCATTTCTTCCTGTAGGATATAGTAAGAGGTGTAATACCCTCTCAGGAAAGTGGAGAGAGTTGAAAAAAATCTTATGAGAGAATGTTAAGCTCTTAAAATTCTTGAAACGTTACTTTTCTTTTAATTTTAATTATACCTTGTGATATACAAAAATAAAAGAACAAGAAAAAATGACATCAAATTACCTGCAAGAACTATATTAGTTGCCTCCTACTTACTAGTACAGGGTGCTGTACAAAGTCTTAAAGAAGAACTAGTAGAATTGCTTTTCCTATTGATGGGAGGCACATGATTTCTGTTTTGGTGACAGAGGAACAACTTATTTCACAGGAACAGAATTCTTCCTTTTTCTGTCTTTTTTGTTTCTTTCTCCTTTTTTTGTGATGGGCCCTTTCCTTGGGATGAACACTTCCCTGGCACTGCAGTTTCCAAACTAAACATATGCTTTATCACTCACTCAAGAAATCGGTCAATCCTGTGGAAGCAGAAATATCAAGATACTTGAGAGTAACTCACAACCTGAGCTTGAGAGCCTCTCAATGAAAACTCCAAGCTAACGTTCTAATAAAATTTTGCCACTGCTTTTATCTCCAAGCCAGAAGGAAAAAGAGAAAAATACTCTTGATGACATTAAAATCAAGCCTTTAAAGCCTCGAGATACCTAGCAGATTTCAACGGAGAACCAAGATCCACCACTACTCCCTTAAGAAATCCCTGATATTCACCAGATTCTGGCATACATTGATCAGACTACTCAAGAGGTGTAACCTGGTTCTGAAAAGGCTCACCTGGGAATTAATAGCTTTACTGTCAATGGTCAAGAACACATGGAATGTAAATGTTAATCTGGTGATAATTCGGCAGTCACCAAAACAATAATAAAGTGTTTTTACCTTTTCCAGCTCTTCACTTTTATGTATGACCTTGACCAATTCAAAGGTCTTGAGGTATCACAGTCAAATATCCAACAGCTATCCAGTTGAACCAGGTGCAGGACAACTGAAATGGCATAAGGGCTTCTTAGCTCAATCTAAGAAGAACAAACATAAAGCATCTGAGCTTATCAGTAGTGGCCCCAAAAGCAAAATTTTGTCCAAGATCCTGAAGTGTCTCTAAGAAAAAAAGTCATTATTTGCAGTATGTAACCAGTGACAGGACTCATGTGTACATGGCCAAGTATTCCAACAGAAAACCTCAGAATTCTCTATCTGCAGGGACAGTAAATCTAAGAGCCTTTGAAGGGAACCAGGCCAAGAAAACTTGAAACAACCTCTACAAGTAAGCAGAAGAGAGTAAAGAGCAAGGAGACCAAGTCCAAAAAAAAAAAAAAAAAAAAGAGCCCTGTCACTCCCAGGATAAAGTGAAAGAAGAATCCACCTAAACCAAGTGAAAACATCTTCAGAAAGCCTAGAAGCTGTCTACTTATGCACATGCTACAGTCTTTGAAGGTGTTTCATGCTCCAGGGAAGATTCATGATAAGAAAACTGGACTCTCTTTCTCCTGGGCTCTAGGAAACTTAAGCAACCCCAAAGGACCTCAGCCATCCCCAGCTATCAAAAGATGGCTTGACAATGCATGTAAGGGCAAAGAACCTGAGGAAACTCAAGTCAAATTTCTGAAACACGATGGCATTGCTGAAAAATATGATCATCTTCATCCCAGTATCAGCTGCCACCTCCCACAAAATTCAAGTCCATACCTTTGCCTCAGGCTTGTTCTCTTCCTTGAAGGCCCTCTTATATGGCATTACATTATCCTGCTGTGGCTAACTCTGTCCAGTCTTGTTTTACTAACTCAGTTCAACTTACTGAAGTCAGTTCATTTCAGCCACCTCTGGCATAATTAAAGGTACTGCCAGACTCTCTTGTCCACTTCTTCTGAACAAATCAGGTTTGATGATCCCCACCTGGGTTACCGTATCTCAGTCAACTGATTCTGAACCTGCACACTACAAAACATCTTCATTCACTTGTGCTCATGGCAAGCTCATTTTCATTGCTTTGGCCAATGTCCAGTTTCTACACAAAAATAATACTCAGAAAATGCTTCAAGACTTCACCAATGAAAAATATTCATTAAGGAAACCCAAAGTTTCTGGTCCAATCATGTCAATGCCCAGCACAACAGAGCAGCAGGCCATAAAGAAGAAGGCTCAACAAGAAAGTGAGAATGCTGCCTCATATCCTTTTTAAAACATGTACCTTTTTATTGAACAGAAATAAACAGATGAACATTTTCCAATACTATAGCTATGTAACATAAGAGAAAGTTTAGCATTGTTGGTACCACATTGAATACTAACATTTGTCCCATGGAGAGTCTCTATTTATTCTGACAGGTTTAAGAACAATAAAAATTGAAACAATGACAGAAGATTTAATACATGAATAATAAAGAGGCCTTTTGTATTTCGTGATGCTCCGAACTGTGTCTTGTCTTTGGTGAAAGTGGGGTTCAAAGGTTATTTAGAAAGAATTGAAAGTGAGATGGGAGTGTGAAAAAAACTAGGCTCGAACATTAGAAAAGAGAAAACAACTTGGTTCAGTACAAGAAAACCCAAAAGGGGGCGGATTTTTTGGGTTTCTACATAGAAACAGGAGTGAGGAGATGGGCAGGAGCAAAAAGCAGAATCTTAGGTTAGGATTAAAATAACATAACTTGCATAAAGTTAAAGATGGCAGATATAAGTCTAAGTTGACCAGAAAAAATGTAAACAAGTTTGTGTAAAGACTCAACTTATGTCACATGAACAATGCATAGGTATTCTCAAAAAGAGCTTCAGGACACATATCAAAATGCTTTACATTGTTTCATCCAAGTCTGATTAGGGTTATGGAAGGTAAGCAAAATAATAAAATATACCAAGTGAGTGTCAAGAGGTCAGAGGTATTTTTGGGTAAGATGGTAACAGGAACAAAGCTATGGAAACTGCTGCAGCTGGGGGTCCACCTAGAACACAGTATGAGATATAAATCAACATTAACAAAACATCTATGCACCAGGTCCTATGGTGCCCTACTTTAGTTAACCTTGAAAGCAAGATGCAAATCTAGTAACACTGTGCCACTTTATTAGTGAGGTTCAGCCATGGGCTTGCTGTCAAATAACAAGGTGCAGAGGGGAGTCTCAACCTTAGGCCTACCTGCACACCTAACCCTCAGTATTTGCAAGTTTACATGGGTAGCAAACCTGGCTTTCATAGCACAGCACACAGAGGTTACTGGTTAAGAAGATCAAACTTTGGGGAGGGTGAGCAAGATGACAACTGAAGAGGAGGTCTCTAAAGCCTCTTCCAGAAAACACAATTGAACAGCCATCCAGGAGCCAAGAAAGAGGACACTGAGTGACACAATGGCAGCTGAGATATCCATGCATCACAAGTAACACCTGAAGGTTGGAGAGAAGGGGGCAAGCAGGAGAGAGGGGAAGGAGCAGATACAGATCACAACAGGATGAATCGCTGCTGGTTATCAGGGAGCAGCACAGTGAAGAGGAGAGGGGAGGCCAAGAGGTGACAAGACTGAAAACCAGCAAAGTGGCAGGATGGTGGGAGACTGTGAAAGAGCTAGGCCTTAGAGCAGTGTGTTGGGGACAGAGCTTGGGAGCCAGCCTCTGAAACTTTTGAGTAAGAAAGGGCTGAGTGAGGACTCTGAGCAACTGCAGGCCAAGGCGGGTCCCCAGAGACAGCACCTTGACTCCCAGCACCCTCACGGCCCATAGCACAAGTGCACATGATTCCTATGCAGGGCTGAGGTTCTTGTTCCTGGACCACTGCAGAGATGATCCAGCTGCCTTCACACTGCCTGTGGTCAGACCCACAGCTTTGGCCTTGTGGTGCACGTACCTACCTGGGCACCCTTGGGGCCTACAAGCAGTGCGACTCTGCCAACTCCACCCCAACAGCGGGATTCTGGAGCCGGCCTGGGAAGAAAAACAAATTTGATAGCATTCACCCCAGCCAGCAATAGGAAGCATTACCCAGCTTCCCTGGTATATGGCAGGACCAAGCATGATTTTTGTTGGCCTCTATTCTCTCCTAGAGCCTCCCCAACAGACTAACTAACTGCAGGAAGTGGAGGGACCCTGGATAGTTGAGCACCTCCACCATACATGGCAAGAGACAAGAAATAAGAAAGAAACAACCTCTCCCTCTCCCAAAACTTGGCCCCCAGAGCCACCTAGTGTCTAGCCTACAGCAAGACACCACAAGAGTACTAATCAGGGCACCGGGGCTCTGCTGAGCATAATGCCCTCGTGTCAAAGTGAAAGAACCCAGCAGACAGGATGAATTCCTTAGAAACCAAATCTGCTCAAAAAGAAAATGAAATTTATCCAGAAGACAGATTCTTAGATCTAGAAGTTTCTGAACTACGTGACAGAGAATTTAAAGTAGTCATTCTAAAGGCTCTGAGAAAAATGAAAACATACTGGCAGAAAACCATAGCTGAGATGAATGACATAAAAAAGAAAATCTGTGAACAAAAGGAACAATTTAACAAAGAAATTCAAAACATAAGAAAGATCAAGGTGGAAATGCGAGAAATAAATAATACAATGAAAGAAGTGAGAAACAAAATAACTGCCATAGGAAACAGGGCCAACCAGATGGAGGAAAGCATTAGTGCTATGGAAGATCAGAACATGGAAGCAGCTCAGAAAAAAAGAAGAGGAAAAATACAGAACCAAAAGAATTAAAGAAACTCTGCAAGAACTATCAGACTCCATGAGACAAAACAACATCAGGATAATAAAACTAGAAAAAAAAAAAAAGGAGAGCATTCTACAGACAGCATTTTCAAACAAATAATAGATGAGAACTTTCCAAACTCATGTAAAGATCTGGCGTCAGGTTTAAGAGCAGAAACTATACAAACCAGGAGGGAGTGGAATCCAATACTCAAAACTTTAAAAGAGAGAAACTTCCAGCCAAGAATAAATTATCCAGCAAAATTATCTTTCAGATATGAAGGTGGAATAAAGACCTTCCCAGACACACAGAAGCTGAGGGAATTTGCCAACACAAGGATGGCACTTGAAGATATACTACAGAATAAAACTGAAAACCCAAAAATAATCCCACAAATTTATGGACAAATAATTTTTGATAAAGGAGCAAAAAACATACAATGGGTAAAAGACAGCCTCTGTAGTAGGTGGTGCTGGGAAAACTGGAAAAACTTATGCAAAAGAGTGAACCTGAGCTGTCAACTCTCTCCATATACAAAAATTAACTCGAAATGGATTAAAGATTTTTGTATAACACCTGCTAAGGTGATGGAAAGAGAAGTCACATTAGGTGGTGAACTGATTATACATCAAGTTGACAATGCACTGTAGAATTGTATGCCTGAAACCTATGTAATCCTTGCTAACAGATGTCACCCCAATAAAAAAAAAGAAGAAGACATTGGTACTAAAAATTATATACCTAGGACTCAAGGAAGACTTCAGGAACCTGTCCTCAAAGGCAAGGGAAGTAAAAGCAAAAATAAATGAATGGGTCTATATCAAACTTAAAAGCTTATGCACAGCAAAAGAAACCATCAACAAGGCAAAGAGACAGTCAACAGAATGGGAGAAAATATGGGCAAATAACGCATCAGATAAGGGCCTAATATCTAAAATATATGAAAACTAATGAGACTTAACAACAAAAAAACAAACAACCCAATTGAAAATTGGGCTGAAAAAGTAAACAGATACTTCTCCCACGAAGAAATACAAATGGCCAGCATACATATGAAAAAATGCTCATCCTCATTAGCTATCAGGTAAATGCAAATTGAAACCACAATGAGATACCACCTCACACCTCTTAGAATGGCTATTACCAACGAGACAAAGAATAACAACTGCTGGAGAGGATGTGGAGAAAAAGGAACTCTGGTACACTGCTGGTGAGAGTGCAAACTGGTACAACCACTGTGGAATGCAGTGTGGAGGTTCCTCAGAGAATTGGGAATGGAGCTACCATTTGACCCAGCAATCCCCCTTTTGGGGATCTACCCAAAAGACTTGAAAACCTCTATCCGCAAAGACTTATGTACCCCAAAGTTCATCGCAGCGCTGTTCACAGTGGCCGAAACATGGAAACAACAAAATTGCCCTGTGACAGATGACTGGATGAAGAATCTGTGGTACATATACACAATAGAATATTACTCACCCGTAAGAAAAGTTGAAATATTGCCATTTGCAACAAAATGGATGAACCTGAAGATCATCATGCTTAGCAAAATAAGCCAGACAGAAAAAACCAAAAAGTGTATGACTTCACTCATATGAGGAATATAAAACTGAAAGCAACAACAACAATTAAAAGTAATGAACAAACAAAGAAATAACCCAGAGACACAATCAATCGTTTACTTTTGGAGGTGGATGAGTGGGTTAGGGAGGGGAGAAAATGGAGGGCATGGGATCTGAGGGTGGGGAGGCTAAATATATGGTGATGAAAAGAGAGGTCATATTAGGTAATGAACTTATTATACAACAAGTTGACAATGCACTGTAGAATTATATGCCTAAAACCTATGTGATTATTGCTAACAGATGTCACCCCAAAAAGCCTAACAATTAAAACAAATAACCCATGGACACAGTCAATAGTTTAATGTTTATTTGGGGACGAGTGGGTTAGGGAGGGGAGAAAGGGGAGGGGGTGGGAGAGGAGGGAGGAGAAGCTAAATATAAGGTGATGGAAAGAGAAGTCACATTAAGTGGTGAACTTATTATACATCAAGTTGACAATGCCCTGTAGAATTGTGTGCCTGAAACCTATGTAATCTTTGCTAACAGATGTCACCCCAATAAGTCTAACAACAAAAATGAATTTTAAAAAAATAAAATAAAAAATTAAAAATAAAGTGTTGGCAAAGCCACTCATAACTACTCAAAAAAAAATAAATTTAAAAACAAGATAAATCTTTAGCGGGTTCCTAAATATAAACTTGGGAATTTGATCAAGTCCTCCTCCATCAAAAGCTTCCACATTTCCTACAATATTCTTTGAAAATTGGTATCAGCAGAAACTCAGAAGAAAATTGTGTTGTATACATCATTCCATCTCACAATAAGAGAAGTGAGCACATGTGTGCACTAGGTCTCTGCTGAAAAAGGTGGAAGACTGGCACTTCTTGGGAGGGCTGGTGAAGCACCTGGAGGAAGTGAGAATGGGGAAAAGAGAGAAGGGTCATATACGACAATGGAATAGGCATAGGTGAGAAGGGATCATCACCATGGGAACATTGGTATTTTACATGTGAAAAATTACTTTTTATTCAGAAATCATTTATGTACCATTAAATTCATCTTTTGAAACTAAGCTGAATGGCATTTGGTATATTTATAAGCTTGTGCAACCAGCACTATTATTTCATCCAATATTATAAGCCTTAAAACAAACAACTGTAATTTTAGTCTATCCAAGTTCTGTCCTCACTCTGGATACAGCAGGAAGGTATTTATTGGAAATGCCTACCAGGGATAACAGGATGCATGCATGGCCAAAAATACAATGGTAGCTAATTATGAAAAAGCAATTGTAAAAGAAGTTTGGAAAAGGTAAGTTTACCAATCAACGCTGTCTCCTACCTCTCTGGTATTAGATTCTCATGGGTGAAGTCATTTTAAGAAAAATCATGGGAGTTCCCTGATAGTGTAGTGGCTTAAGGCTTCAGCACTGGCGCTGTCAGTGCTGCGGCCTGGGTTCAGTTCCCAGCCAGGGAGCTACCCACATACCAAAAAGAAAAAAAAAAGAGAGAGAAAAGAAAAGAAAGAAAGAAAAATCAGGCACTAAAAAGAAAATCCCTGAAGTAGAATCTGACAGGAAGTAACATCCATGAGTGTAAGAATGCAAAATCAAAACTCTTCTCAGAAACAATGCCTGTAACAAAGTAAAGACAGTGCAAGTGAGATCCAAGCTCCACCTGGTCAGGTCTAGCACAACACAGTACAGCCTAACAAAGTCCTCAGAAATAGTAGAATCCAGTGTAAATTTACAAAGAAAACCCATGGACCACATCATTCTACACAGGATGCCCTCAAGTTTATCTCTACTCTGCAACCATGTGATGAAACTAGCTCCTGAATCTCATTCTTAAAAATTGAATTTCAATGTTCAGAGTGTTTAATATGATTTCATGACAACTGTAATTGTGCTACCTAGATATCCCTTTTGTTGCACTTCAAGCATAACAATAACTGAATTATAATGATAAATTACAATTATATATCTATCATATGTATAATAAAATGTAATATACAGAAAATTAGTATCTACTAGATAGTGATATTAATGAATGCTTCTAAGAAACATTAGCATTTTTTTGAATAGCAGAGTTTTGAAAAAGTGAGACCACCACATCTGTCTCATAGACTATAACATCTGTCTGCAGAGCTAAACCATTCAAATGTTGGTTGAACTCTCCTACCACTTCGTCCAACAAATCTTGTCTTCTTTTTGAAAATCTGCCCAACTATTGGCTCTCTCCTACTTTAAAAATGTATTATTCTCCTACCAAACCAATCAAAACCTGGCAAAACTTTGGGCTTTTCATGGCATTGCCTGCAACTAAGTTTGGATCATTAATAGAGAACAGTGACCAATGTGACCAGTGACCTCCATAGTAAATAAATGTACTCTTCAGCTTCAGACACTCAGACAACCTCTAGTATAGTGTCATCATCTATTGTATCTGCAGCTTATGTTTCCTTCCCTTCTCTGGCCATGTCAAGTAAGGAAAATGACTTTGTAAGTTTTTCATTAGTTTTATTTATACTCTCAATTTAGCAGTCAAAATAACACAAAGTAATAAAGAAAAACCTTGAACTAGAAATCTGAAGACCTCACTTCAGTTTAGATTTTCACATTTTCTAGCTGTGTGACTTTGGACAAGTCACTGACTTTCTCACAAAATCTGTTTGGTCCTCATATGTCACATTGCAGCCTAGTACTGGTTGTTCTCTCTAATCCATATTGTTTTACCAATATTGGGTGTCTAATTACACCCATATAAACAAAGAAATCAACCACACCTGCAGAGTATTTCAATAGAAATAAAAGCCTAGCTGATGTAGAAACCTAGCAATAGATACACGATTTCTTGTGTGTAATGGTCTCCCACTACTAATATTTCAACTTTAATATTTTCAATTAACTGCTGCTGAAAATTACTACTCACATGTTGTGAACTTTCCTATCTAGACTCAGTGAAAATTAAAACACTGAGGCAGGATGGAGAGTGCTGGATTATAGGGATGAAAGTATATGAAAACAACCAGGATTATGATTGATTACACCACCACAGGCACACGGGAATGAACAGGGAGTATAAAATATGAGAATGATAGAGGAAATAATATGAAAATATAGAGAAAGAGCATAGGCAAACTCTCAAGGCCAAAAGAGGCAATTTTGGATGAAATGTTGAAGGAAACCAAGCATTTGAAATGAAAGCAGAAAGGGCAGAATGTAAAATATGTTTGGCACAGAACAAAATAAGGTTGATTAGAGCAAATGCTAATACAAATAGACTAGCAAGAAATTAAGGTAAAAGTAGGGTAGCACAAGGCAAAGCCCTTTATCAGAAGGCATAGTCAGTTGCTTTGTTTTCTCCAGCCTTTCTAAAGACAGGTGGCTCTAACTGTTTAGAATGTGAATATTTGAAAAACATGTCTTAGAAATCATACTTCTAAGAAATAATAAAAACTTCAGACCTGCAACAATAAACTGTATAGAGGAAAACATCGGTACTAAACTTGTAGACCTAGGACTCAAGGAAGACTTTATGAACCTGACCTCAAACGCAAGGGAAGTAAAAGGAAAAATAAATGAATGGGATTATATCAAACTAAAAAGATTCTGCACAGCAAAAGAAACTATCAACAAAGCAAAGATACAGCCAACTGAATGGGAGAAAATATTCACAATTAACACATCAGATAAGGGTCTAATATCTAAACTATGTAAAGAACTAATAAGACTTAACAACAACAAAAAAACACAATTAAAAAGTGGGCAGAAGAACTAAACAGACACTTCTCCCACAAAGAAATGCAAATGGCCAGCAGATATATGAAAGAATGCTCATCCTCATTAGCTATCAGGGAAATGCAAATCAAAACCACACTGAAATACCACCTCACACCTGTTAGAATGGCTATTATCAACAAGACAAGGAATAACAAGTGCTGGAGAGAATGTGAAGAAAAAGGAACGCTGGTGGGAATGCAAATTGGTACAATCACCGTGGAAGGCAGTATGGAGGTTTCTCAGAAAATTAGGAATGGAGTTACCATTTGACTCAGCAATCCCACTTCTGGGGATCTACCCAAAAAACTTGAAAACCTTTGTCCACAAAGACTTATGTACCCCAATTTCATCGCAGCGCTGTTTGCAGTGGCCAAAACATGGAAACAACCAAAGTGCCCTGCGACAGATGACTGGATAAAAAAGCAGTGGTACATATACAGAATGGAATATTACTCAGCTATAAGAAAAGATGAAATATTGCCATTTGCAACGAAGTGGATGGACTTGGAAATCATCATGCTTAGTCAAATAAGCCAAACAGAAAAAACAAAGACCTGTATGACTTCACTCATATGTGGGATATAAAACTGAAAGCAACAAAGAGAGAAGAAATGAACAAATGAACAAATAACCCATGGACACAATCAATAGTTTAATATTTATTTGGGGACGAGTGAGTTAGGAATGGGAGAAAGAGGAGGGTTGGGAAAGGAGGGAGGGGAAGCTTAATATAAGGTGATGGAAAGAGAAGTCACATCAGGTGGTGAACTTATTATACAACAAGTTGACAATTCACTATAGAATTGTATACCTGAATCCTATGTAATCCTTGGTAACAAATGTCACCCCAATAAGTCTAACAATAAAAATGAATTTAAAAAAAAGAAAGAAGTAAAAAACTAATGTAGGTGCTTACTTATAAAATTGAAAAAAATAGAAGTTTTAGAGTTAAATTTCATTCTGATTTTTAAACTATGTGGATGATTTTGCCCATTGAAATATATGAAATTTTCTAAAAATTATATCTCCTCACAGTTCAGCAGGATTAATTCCTTTCGTGATAACTATTTTCTAAGTAAAAGCAGATTTACATCATTAGAAATATGTTCTTCCAAACACAGCACACTGAGAAACAGCCATCATCTCTTTTACAACTTAGTTATGCATAAGAAAAAATGTCAATCCCCACATCTTCAATTTCACATTATGTAAAAACAACTGTGTAAAGTCCTCTAAGATTTTCTACCTTCATTTATATATTTTTAAAATTTAATTGTACTCATTATAATCTGTAATTTTTTGAAGATGACACTCTTGAGGATCTTTAGGGTGATGATAATCTTGGTTTTAGGATAAATATAGAATCTATATTAATACTTCTAATGTTTCTTTCCTGTTTGTTTTGTGGTTATTTTAATTTAAATATTATACATACATACATACATACATACATATATATATATATGTATATATATGTATGTATGTATACACACACACACACACACACACACACACACACATTCTACTTATCTTTTTACCTATTACTTGCTTGGAAATATTAAAAAATGACTGTATATTAAAAAGGGATTTTTTGACACTGAATATTTTGCTCTCCACTTTCTACAAGGTTTTACTGACATATTTCTCTACATATATTGTGACCACTTATATATTTACACATATCACATTTTGCTGCTTGGTATGCAAATTTCTTGATACATCTTTTATGTAGGTAATTGCTGGGTATTCATTCAAAATTTGTTGTTTATAGTGAGAAGATTTTTGGTTAATATTGTTCATTCCAATAAAGTAGGCAATGTTCACTTTTAAAATAATGCATGTGTGATTCAGAACTTCATTGATTAGTAAATTTGTTATTCTTTGATTCTTCTTGTATACTCTATTTTTCATGATCTTTGTATTTGTTTTTCATTTTCTGATATGATGTTTCATGATATCTGCAAAACTTTTAGTATCTTCTTTCATATAAATAATTCAAACATGTTTCTTATACATGAAATCTTATGATGGTTATTATTATAACAACTTAGTAGATGATAAATCTAAATATCCAAGAGAATCTCAAGTGGAGCCCTGTGAAATAAAATTTTCTTTCCAAAAGTTATTCTTGAGAAATTTACTGTTACATAGTCATTTTAAGGTAAGATCATAAACCAGGCTTTAAGATGTTAAGAATGATTGACCAGCTGGACTGGATCACATAAGAATTATAAAACATAGTATGTGAGTTGTATAGGCAGAACTAGACACTTAGGATTAAATGGTAATAGATTTACTGTCTTTTGAAAAACAAAAAGGGTGCTCATGTTAGAAGTTTGACTGCTTCCTGTTTCTGCACTGTAATATTCTGAGCAGAGTCCTCACAAGGAAGTCAGAATGCTTAGGCTACACCACTTGGTAATAATATTAACACACAGGGAGTACTTAAGGAAGTCTATCTCACTTATTTGAGCTTTAGTTGACTCAAACATAAAATAAGAATCTTTGAACAAAAATTCTATAAAGGCTCCTGTGTTTAAAAGCTATAATTCTATATATGAGCATTCAAGTCAGTACTCCAACAGGCACAAGGGAAAGATCCAGTAGGGAGTTGTTGCTTCTTGCCTAGAAAACAATGTATGAAACACACCCTTGGGTTTTATGCACCTCTATGTCTAAGAACGGAGCACAGGCAGTTTTACAGAAGAGTAGTAAACTACTTTAGCCCTGAAAACAATGACAGACTGTTGGATTTGGGGTATCTTGCTGAGTATTACTCTTAGAAGCTTCTTGACAGCAACACACTTCTGATAATGACATTCCTCACATATAGTGCAAATTTATCAACCTTACTGATTCTTTTCTCACCACTCTCATGTTACTTACAGAGAATTTTTCAAAATTGACCTTTCCTTGAAACTCCATATTTCTTCACCTGTCTGTTTCTATAGTGAGCAATGCAGATTACATAAAGTATCTGCCATTTCTCCAGAATTTATAGTTCAGCTGTCCATTTAGCTGTTTTTGCCATCGTTTTCAAGCCATTCAAGGCTAATGCTTACCTTTACATGTGTTCTGGCACAACTATGTTGTCTGGAGTTACTGGCCAAAGTCATATCTCTACTTCAGCTAATTCCCATCTAAATGTTGTTTAGTAAGACATCACAAGGGGCACAGAAAAATACTCATTGTCACTCAGTTACTTCACAGTGACTGACACTGACAAGAACAGGACTGTATTCTCCCACATCTATGGCATCTCGGTATGATAAACTTCAGTAGCCAAGGATATTGTCTCTCTGTGCCTATCACTTTTGGCCAGACTCATTCAGGTTACACCACCTCAGATTTCAAATCAGGGACATAGCATGTCACCTTTCTACCAGGAAGAAAGACAAGTATATGACTATCATGAAGCCACACTTACTGAAGAACTAAATCACTGCTTGCAATCCTATGGCTTGGTGCCATACACAAAAAAATAAAGCCCCTGGCCCTCACCCAGGAATGCTCACTGTACTAAAAGTGGTTGAGACCATAAATGTCCTAACACCAACCTCCAGCTCTGAAACCCACTACTCTCTATCTGCTCAATCTATCACATGGACAAGTTTATGATGTGAGTTCCAACATTTAGTAGACAGTAAAATAAACTCAGATTTATAGAAGTAGTGTTAATTTGCAGCTTGGAAGTGTTGAGTCCACAGACAGGTAAAATTGATGTGCTGACACTTGAAGAACCACTGCCCTTTCAGTGCTCTTAATTCACAGACATTATATTACTGGACATGGGAAAATGAGATAAGGGAATGGCTCTATGTTCTCAATGCAGAAAAATCCCAAGAGCATATGAAGAGACATTACCCTTTTCACTGCCTCACGTGGTCAATATTTTTCTACTGCAACATTGGAATGAACATCCTTCCATAATCTATTACTTACGTTTTTCTGAAAGACATTTCAGAACTCTCTTTGTGATACTACCAATTTTACTTTCCCTCACTATCTTAGTTGACACCAGGATTTCAGATGTTGTGTTTCAATATCTTTTCCAAAGCAATTGGGTTATGATTCTGTCCTTGTTTTCCTATTTCAACAGTAAAAGCTCCATTCTCTTCTCTAGGGTAGAGTGTGAAGCATTATTACCATTTCACAAAAGTAAAGATAGCTGAAAAAATTTCATGAGGGAATGCTAAGCTCTTGAAATGCTTGAAAAGTCACTTTTTCTTTCTATTTCCCTTAAAGCTACCCTGTGATATATGAAAAATGCATAAAGATGATAACAAATGATTACCTGTTAGAACTACAATAGTTGGCTCCTATTTGCTAACACTGAGTGCTGTACATAGTCTTAAAGAAGAGCTAGCAGAATTATCATTTCTGTTTTTGGGAGGTGCATGATTGCTGTTTTGGTGACAGGAAAATATCTTACTCACCAGGAGCTGACTTCTCTCTTGTTTCCTTTTTAGTGATGCCAACTTCTCTCAGGACATTGACTTCCCCCTGGCATAGCAACTTACAACCTTAACATTTTGTCTACCACAAACTCTAAAAAATTTCCAGTTCTGTGGAAGGAAAAATATAAGATAATTGAGAGTAACCCACAACTTGAGCTTGGAGACCTCTCAATGGAAGCTCCAGCCAAAGTTCTAGTAATCTTTTGCCACTACCTCCAGCTCCAAACCTGGAGCAACAAGAGAACAATAATTCTGATTATAGTAAAATTAAGCTTTCAAAGCCTCTGGAAGCCTACTAGATCCCAATGGAGAACAAATGTCTGCCGCTTCCCCCTTCAGATATCCCTGATATTAACCAGGTTCTGGCTTACATTGATCAAACCAGCCTGGAGAATCTACCTAGTTCTGAAAAGGCTTACCTTAAAAAGTATAGCTTGAGTATTATAGACAAAAAAAACACTCTAGAAAATATTTAAAAATTTGGTGATAGTTCTGCAGTCACCACAGCAATGGTGAAGTGTATTTACCTTTTACAGGTCTTCATGTATGGCCTTGATCAATTCAAAGGTCTTGAGGTGATCATAGCTAAAGATTTCACAGCTATCCATCTGAAACAGGTGCAGGAAAATTCAATTGTCATAAGAGCTTTCTAGAATCCAGTCAAGGAGAAAAAACATCAATCCTCTGAACTTATTAGTGGTGGCCTCAAAGCTAATTCCCAGCCCTAGAACCCAGAATGTCTATCAGGGAAAAAGTAATTATTTGTAGTATTTTAACCAGTAACAAGGCTCCTATGAGCATGGTCAAGTGTTCCAGTGGCAAACCTCAGAATACTGTATCTGGAAGGGAAAGTAAAACTAAGAGCCTTGAAAAGGAATGAACAATGAACACAAGAAACAACATCTACAAAAAAGTGGAAGAAACTAATGAGCCAGAGGACAAAGTCAAAGTAATAAAGCCCTGCCACTCTCAGGATAAAGTGAAATAAGAATCCACTTGAACTGAATGAAAACACTTTCAAAAAGCCCGAAGCTGCCTAGGTATGCACATGCTCCAGTCTTTGAAGGTTGTTTATGCTCTAGGGAAGACTCGTGATAAGAAAACTGGACTTTCTTTCTCCCAGACCCTGGGAAACTCAAACAACCCCAAAGGCCATCATCCATACCCAGCTATCAAGAGATGGCTGAAGAACACATGTGAGGGTAAAGGACCTGAGGAAACTCACATCATACCCCAGGAATCATATGGCACTGCAGAAAAAAATGTTCATCTTAATTCCAGTATCAGCTGCCACCTACTGCATAGGTCAAGTTTATGCCTTTTCTTTTAGCAACCTTGGGCAACCTCAGACTCACACCATTATTTGAATGTCCCCTTTTCTGCATTACCTCAGCCTCTGTGGCTACCTATGCCCAGCCTGGTTCTACTAACTCAGCCCAACCTACTGCAGTCAGTTCAGTTAGGCCACCTCCTGCAGCATTGACAGGTACTTCCAGACTATCTTGGCCAATTCACATCAATCCTACATAATCAGGTTTGATTATCTACACCTGGTTTAGTGACTCTGTACTTTACTGCTTCTGGTCCTTCCAAGTACAAAACATCATTGTTCACTGGTGTTCATCCAAAACCCATTGTCATTGTTGTTGCCAATGTCCAGTTTCTTCCCAAGCATAACAGTTGGTTTCTACTTCAAGGCTTTTCCAACAAACAATTTTCATGAAGAAAACCCAAAGTTACTGATTTTGTACTGTCAATGCCAATCACAGCAAAGCAATAGTCAGAGCAGCATTCCATGAAGTAGTTTCAACAAGAATGTGAGAATGCTTCCCAATATCTTTTTTGAGAAAAATGTCCCAATTTCATTGAATGGGAATAAAAAGATGGACAATTCCCAATACTACAGGTATGCAACATAACAGAAAGGCCAGGATTGTTGTTACCACCTTGAATACTAACTGACTTTCTGTAGCTATTTCTCTATTTATTCTGGTAGGTTTAAAAACAAAAAATGGGAATAATAGATATAAGAGGCTTAATAGATTAATAATAAGGAGGGCTTTTGAATTTAATGATGCTCTGAACTGTGTCTTTTCTCTGAGGAGGCTGGAGGTCAAAGATTTATTTAGGAAGAATTGGAAGTGAGATTGAAGAATGAGAAAACTAGGCTTAGATAGGAGTAAAGAGGAGAAGAAGGCAAGATGGTGACTGGAGAGTTGGTCCCTAAAGCCTTTCCCAGAAAACACAATTGAATGGCCACCCAGGAGCCAAGAAAGAGGACCCTGAGTGACAAAATGGCTGTTGAGAAATCAACAAATTGCAAGTAAACACCTGAAGGTTGGAGAGAAGGGGGCGAGTGCGGGAGAGGTAAGGGGGCAGAGACTGCCACAGGACAATATTGCTGCTGACTATTCTGAGCGGCGCAATTCAGGGGAGGGGAGAGATCATGGGGGAGGTGGGCTTTGGAGCTGCTTTCTGGGGACGAAGTTTGGGAGCCAGCCTCTGGAACTTTTGAGTGGTAGAAGGGCTGAGCAAGTACTCTGAACTGCAAATATGACACCCCAGCTCTAGGACCCTTGGAGACCTACACAGGGCTGCAGTTCCTGTTCCCAGCCCGATGCAAAGGTGACCCAGCTGTCTCAGGCCAGGCCTACAGCTTTGGACTTATGGAGCGTGCACTTCCTCATGCACCCCAGGGTTCTGAAAGCAGTGTGAGCCCATAGACAGCCAGATGCTGAATCCAGGCTAGGAAGAAAGACTGATTTGATAGCATTCACCCGAGCCAGCAGAAACAAGCCTCAGAACAGCTACCCCAGCAAAGGGCAGAAGCCAGAGCCCCCCTTGGAGTACATTTTGTTGGCCTCTCCCCAGGATATATGCGCATAGCCTCCAAACACAGTAGGAGATCAGAAACAAGAAACAAACAATGCTCTCTCTCCCAAAACTTGACCCCCAGTGGCACTTAGTGTCTGCCCTGCAGCAAGACACCACAAAAGCAATAACCTGGGCACTGAGCCGAAAGCCCTCATGTCAAAGAGGAAAAACCCAGCGGACAGAATGAATTCCTCAAAAACTTAAACTCCTCAGAAAGAACATGAAATTTACCCAGAAGACAGCTTCTTAGACCTGGAAGGGTCTGATTTAAGTGACAGAGAATTTAAAGCAGCCATTCTAAAGGCTGTGAGAGAAATAAAAACCTACTGGCAGAACACCACAACTGAGATAAAAAACATAAAAATGATATAAATGACATAAAAAAGGAACTCTGTGAACAAAAAGAACAATTTAACAAAGAAATTCAAAACATAAGAAAGATTGAGACTGAAATACTAGAAATAATAATACCATAAAAGAAGTGAGAAATGAAATAACTGCCATAGGAAACAGGACCAACCTGATGGAGGAAAGAATTAGTGATATTGAAGATCAGAACATGGAAACAGCTCAGAAAGAGGAAGAGAGGGAATATAGAACCAAAAGGATTGAAAGAACTCTGCAAGAACTATCTGACTCCATGAGACAAAACAATATCAGGGTAATAGGAATAGAAGAGGGGGCAGAGCAATCTACAGAGAGCATACTCAAAAATATCATAGATGAAAATTTTCCAAACCTATGCAAATAGAGCATTCTGAGGTTTGCTGTTGGAACACTTGGCCATGTCCACAGGAGCCTCCTCACTGGTTGTAATACTGCAAATAATGACATTTTCCCTTATGGTCACTCCAGAATCTTGGAATGAGTGTTGGTTTGGGGACCATCACTGATAGGCTAAGTGGTGTTCTTTTTGGCTTGATCTGAGAGAGCCCTTATGACACTTGAATTGTCCTGCACCTGGTTCAACTAAATGACTGTGAGATATTTTTCTGTGTTCACCTCAAGACCTTTGAATTAATTACAGTTGTTCTGAAATCATATCACATCCTCTGATCATTGAACTTCAGTTCTAAGAAAGAGATTCAGGACCTTGTTTTGTCAACATGTTTACTGAGTAGAGGTAAGTTTGAGGCCATTTGTCAAGAATGATGTGTTCCATGAATCTTCTTTTCAAATTTTTACCAAATACTACCATTTTTGGGAGCTGGGTTAGGCTTAGTTGTGCTGTGCTAGGCCTTGTCAGATGGTGCTTGCATATCACTTGTGTTGTCTTTTCTTTATTATAGGCATTGTTTCTGAGAGGAGCTTTGAACTTTCATTCTTACACTCATGGATATTATTTTCTGTCAACATCCTACTTCAGGAATCTTATTTTCAGAGCTTGATGCTTTTTAAATGGACTCCACCCATGAGAATCAAATACCAGAGAAGTAGGAGACACAATTAATTGCAAACCTTTACTATTCCAGGCTTCTCTTGCAGTTGCTTCATCTAAAATCTGCTACCATTGTTTCTTTGGGCCATGCAAGCATCCTGTCATCACTGAGAGGAATTCCAAAAACTTTTCTGGAGTATCTAAATTGAGGATGGAACTTGAATTGACTGCATCTTGTTAGGGGGATTTGTTTTAAAGCTGATGAAAATTGGTGACAATAGTGCTGGTTGCACAAGCTTATGAATATACTAAATGCCTTTAAGTATAGTTTTAAAAGATGAATTTTATGTTATGTAAATGATATCTTAATAAAAGGTAATAAGTCACATATAAAATACCAATGGTCCCATGGTGATAATCCCTATCTCTCCTTCACCTAGTCCATTGTCTTACATGTCCCTTCTCTATTTCTCCCAATTTTAATTCATCCAGCTGCCCCACATGCTTTTCAAAAAGTGCCAGTTTGTGTCCTGTTTAAGCAGGGACCCAGTGCACACGGGTGCCCACTACTCTGTCATGGTTGGATGGAATGATGCTTACAGCAAATATTTTACTGAGCCTGTTAATACCAATGTTCAAAGAATATTGTGGGAAATGTGAGAGAAGTTTTTTGAGGACTTGGCTAAACCTTCAAGTTCATTTCTAGGCCCCACTTGAATTTTGTGTTATTAATCAGTTACCTCTGGGGACTGTTCTGTGAAAGCCAGATTGACTACCTATGGACGCTTGCAAATACTGAAGACTTGGTTTGCAGATAAGTCTGAGATTGAGGTTCCACTTCTCCCCATACAATGTGATAGCAAGGTCATTGCTGAACCTCACTAGTAAAGACGCACAGTGATACTGTCTCCTTTTTTTGCTGTCAAGGATGACTGAAGTAGTACACCAATGGGCCTGCTGCATAGGCACTTAGTAAATGATGAATTATATCTCATGCCTTGTTCTTGGTGGGTCTCCAGGTGCAACAGTTTACATAGGTAGGCCCCTCTTATCAGTTTACCCCAAGATACCTCTGAGCCCTTTTCACTCACCTGATATATTTTCCTTATATTACTCACCTACCTCAAACCTAATCAGATATAAATGAAACAAAGCAAACATTTTTTATATATGTCCTGAAATTCTTTCTCAGACTAGATATGCATTGTTCATGTGATATAAGTCTAACCTTTATGAAAACTTTCTTACATTTCTTCTGGTCTACTTCATTCACCTCTACCATCCTTAAATCTGTGGAAATTATGTTGTTTTATTCCTAAGCTCAGACCCTGCTTTTTGTTCTTGCCTCTTTCCCCACTCTTGTTTCCATGTAGAAACCCATAAAATCTGACAGATTTTGAATTTACTTGTTCTGGACTAATTTTTTTATTTTCTTTATTTCTTAGGCTAGTTTTTTCATTGTTTCTTCTCACTTCCAAATCTTCCTAAATCAACATTTCACCCACACCCTCACCAAAAACAAGCCACAGTTCAAAGAGTGAAAAAATTCTAAAAGATTCCTTATTTTTCATCTACTATGTCTCTTTTGTCTATTAATTCAGTTTTATTGTACTTAAACTTATCAGAATAAATAAAGAAATATCTATGAAAATATAGTATTTAAAGTGGTAACAAATATTCTGACCTGTTTATTTATTTATTTATTTTTATTGTTAGACTTATTGGTGTGATATTTGCTAGCAAGAATTACATAGGTTCCAGGTGTACAAATATACAGTGCATTGTCAACTTGTTTTATAATAAGTTCACCACCTAATGTGATTTCTCTTTCCATCACCATATATTTAGCTCCCCCTCCCTCTTCTCCCATCCCCTCCCCCTTCTTCCCTCCCCTCCCCACTTGTCCCTAAATAAACAATAAACTATCTATTGTGTCCATGGGTTTTTTGTTTATTTTTTTGTTGCTTTAAGTTTTATATTCTGCATATCAGTGAAGTCATACAGTTTTTGCTGTTTTCTGTCTGGCTTATTTTGCTTAGAATAACGATTTCCGGGTGCATCCATTTTGTTGTAAATGGCAGTATTTCATCTTTTCTTATAGCTAAGTAATATTCCATTGTTTATATGTACCACAGCTTCTTTATCCAGTCATCTGTCGCAGGGCACTTTGATTGTTTCCATGTTTTCGCCACTGCGAACAGCGCTGCGATGAAATTGGGGTACATAAGTCTTTGTGGACAAAGGTTTTCAAGTTTTTGGGTAGATCCCCAGAAGTGGGATTGCTGAGTCAAATGGTAACTCCATTCCTAATTTTCTGAGAAACCTCCATACTGCCTTCCACGGTGATTGTACCAATTTGCATTCCCACCAGCGTTCCTTTTTCTTCACATTCTCTCCAGCACTTGTTATTCCTTGTCTTGTTGATAATAGCCATTCTAACAGGTGTGAGGTGGTATTTCAGTGTGGTTTTGATTTGCATTTCCCTGATAGCTAATGAGGATGAGCATTCTTTCATATATCTGCTGGCCATTTGCATTTCTTTGTGGGAGAAGTGTCTGTTTAGTTCTTCTGCCCACTTTTTAATTGTGTTTTTTTGTTGTTGTTAAGTCTTATTAGTTCTTTACATAGTTTAGATATTAGACCCTTATCTGATGTGTTAATTGTGAATATTTTCTCCCATTCAGTTGGCTGTATCTTTGCTTTGTTGATAGTTTCTTTTGCTGTGCAGAATCTTTTTAGTTTGATATAATCCCATTCATTTATTTTTCCTTTTACTTCCCTTGCGTTTGAGGTCAGGTTCATAAAGTCTTCCTTGAGTCCTAGGTCTACAAGTTTAGTACCGATGTTTTCCTCTATACAGTTTATTGTTGCAGGTCTGAAGTTTTTATTATTTCTTAGAAGTATGATTTCTAAGACATGTTTTTCAAATATTCACATTCTAAACAGTTAGAGCCACCTGTCTTTAGAAAGGCTGGAGAAAACAAAGCAACTGACTATGCCTTCTGATAAAGGGCTTTGCCTTGTGCTACCCTACTTTTACCTTAATTTCTTGCTAGTCTATTTGTATTAGCATTTGCTCTAATCAACCTTATTTTGTTCTGTGCCAAACATATTTTACATTCTGCCCTTTCTGCTTTCATTTCAAATGCTTGGTTTCCTTCAACATTTCATCCAAAATTGCCTCTTTTGGCCTTGAGAGTTTGCCTATGCTCTTTCTCTATATTTTCATATTATTTCCTCTATCATTCTCATATTTTATACTCCCTGTTCATTCCCGTGTGCCTGTGGTGGTGTAATCAATCATAATCCTGGTTGTTTTCATATACTTTCATCCCTATAATCCAGCACTCTCCATCCTGCCTCAGTGTTTTAATTTTCACTGAGTCTAGATAGGAAAGTTCACAACATGTGAGTAGTAATTTTCAGCAGCAGTTAATTGAAAATATTAAAGTTGAAATATTAGTAGTGGGAGACCATTACACACAAGAAATCGTGTATCTATTGCTAGGTTTCTACATCAGCTAGGCTTTTATTTCTATTGAAATACTCTGCAGGTGTGGTTGATTTCTTTGTTTATATGGGTGTAATTAGACACCCAATATTGGTAAAACAATATGGATTAGAGAGAACAACCAGTACTAGGCTGCAATGTGACATATGAGGACCAAACAGATTTTGTGAGAAAGTCAGTGACTTGTCCAAAGTCACACAGCTAGAAAATGTGAAAATCTAAACTGAAGTGAGGTCTTCAGATTTCTAGTTCAAGGTTTTTCTTTATTACTTTGTGTTATTTTGACTGCTAAATTGAGAGTATAAATAAAACTAATGAAAAACTTACAAAGTCATTTTCCTTACTTGACATGGCCAGAGAAGGGAAGGAAACATAAGCTGCAGATACAATAGATGATGACACTATACTAGAGGTTGTCTGAGTGTCTGAAGCTGAAGAGTACATTTATTTACTATGGAGGTCACTGGTCACATTGGTCACTGTTCTCTATTAATGATCCAAACTTAGTTGCAGGCAATGCCATGAAAAGCCCAAAGTTTTGCCAGGTTTTGATTGGTTTGGTAGGAGAATAATACATTTTTAAAGTAGGAGAGAGCCAATAGTTGGGCAGATTTTCAAAAAGAAGACAAGATTTGTTGGACGAAGTGGTAGGAGAGTTCAACCAACATTTGAATGGTTTAGCTCTGCAGACAGATGTTATAGTCTATGAGACAGATGTGGTGGTCTCACTTTTTCAAAACTCTGCTATTCAAAAAAATGCTAATGTTTCTTAGAAGCATTCATTAATATCACTATCTAGTAGATACTAATTTTCTGTATATTACATTTTATTATACATATGATAGATATATAATTGTAATTTATCATTATAATTCAGTTATTGTTATGCTTGAAGTGCAACAAAAGGGATATCTAGGTAGCACAATTACAGTTGTCATGAAATCATATTAAACACTCTGAACATTGAAATTCAATTTTTAAGAATGAGATTCAGGAGCTAGTTTCATCACATGGTTGCAGAGTAGAGATAAACTTGAGGGCATCCTGTGTAGAATGATGTGGTCCATGGGTTTTCTTTGTAAATTTACACTGGATTCTACTATTTCTGAGGACTTTGTTAGGCTGTACTGTGTTGTGCTAGACCTGACCAGGTGGAGCTTGGATCTCACTTGCACTGTCTTTACTTTGTTACAGGCATTGTTTCTGAGAAGAGTTTTGATTTTGCATTCTTACACTCATGGATGTTACTTCCTGTCAGATTCTACTTCAGGGATTTTCTTTTTAGTGCCTGATTTTTCTTTCTTTCTTTTCTTTTCTCTCTCTTTTTTTTTTCTTTTTGGTATGTGGGTAGCTCCCTGGCTGGGAACTGAACCCAGGCCGCAGCACTGACAGCGCCAGTGCTGAAGCCTTAAGCCACTACACTATCAGGGAACTCCCATGATTTTTCTTAAAATGACTTCACCCATGAGAATCTAATACCAGAGAGGTAGGAGACAGCGTTGATTGGTAAACTTACCTTTTCCAAACTTCTTTTACAATTGCTTTTTCATAATTAGCTACCATTGTATTTTTGGCCATGCATGCATCCTGTTATCCCTGGTAGGCATTTCCAATAAATACCTTCCTGCTGTATCCAGAGTGAGGACAGAACTTGGATAGACTAAAATTACAGTTGTTTGTTTTAAGGCTTATAATATTGGATGAAATAATAGTGCTGGTTGCACAAGCTTATAAATATACCAAATGCCATTCAGCTTAGTTTCAAAAGATGAATTTAATGGTACATAAATGATTTCTGAATAAAAAGTAATTTTTCACATGTAAAATACCAATGTTCCCATGGTGATGATCCCTTCTCACCTATGCCTATTCCATTGTCGTATATGACCCTTCTCTCTTTTCCCCATTCTCACTTCCTCCAGGTGCTTCACCAGCCCTCCCAAGAAGTGCCAGTCTTCCACCTTTTTCAGCAGAGACCTAGTGCACACATGTGCTCACTTCTCTTATTGTGAGATGGAATGATGTATACAACACAATTTTCTTCTGAGTTTCTGCTGATACCAATTTTCAAAGAATATTGTAGGAAATGTGGAAGCTTTTGATGGAGGAGGACTTGATCAAATTCCCAAGTTTATATTTAGGAACCCGCTAAAGATTTATCTTGTTTTTAAATTTATTTTTTTTTGAGTAGTTATGAGTGGCTTTGCCAACACTTTATTTTTAATTTTTTATTTTATTTTTTTAAAATTCATTTTTGTTGTTAGACTTATTGGGGTGACATCTGTTAGCAAAGATTACATAGGTTTCAGGCACACAATTCTACAGGGCATTGTCAACTTGATGTATAATAAGTTCACCACTTAATGTGACTTCTCTTTCCATCACCTTATATTTAGCTTCTCCTCCCTCCTCTCCCACCCCCTCCCCTTTCTCCCCTCCCTAACCCACTCGTCCCCAAATAAACATTAAACTATTGACTGTGTCCATGGGTTATTTGTTTTAATTGTTAGGCTTTTTGGGGTGACATCTGTTAGCAATAATCACATAGGTTTTAGGCATATAATTCTACAGTGCATTGTCAACTTGTTGTATAATAAGTTCATTACCTAATATGACCTCTCTTTTCATCACCATATATTTAGCCTCCCCACCCTCAGATCCCATGCCCTCCATTTTCTCCCCTCCCTAACCCACTCATCCACCTCCAAAAGTAAACGATTGATTGTGTCTCTGGGTTATTTCTTTGTTTGTTCATTACTTTTAATTGTTGTTGTTGCTTTCAGTTTTATATTCCTCATATGAGTGAAGTCATACACTTTTTGGTTTTTTCTGTCTGGCTTATTTTGCTAAGCATGATGATCTTCAGGTTCATCCATTTTGTTGCAAATGGCAATATTTCAACTTTTCTTACGGGTGAGTAATATTCTATTGTGTATATGTACCACAGATTCTTCATCCAGTCATCTGTCACAGGGCAATTTTGTTGTTTCCATGTTTCGGCCACTGTGAACAGCGCTGCGATGAACTTTGGGGTACATAAGTCTTTGCGGATAGAGGTTTTCAAGTCTTTTGGGTAGATCCCCAAAAGGGGGATTGCTGGGTCAAATGGTAGCTCCATTCCCAATTCTCTGAGGAACCTCCACACTGCATTCCACAGTGGTTGTACCAGTTTGCACTCTCACCAGCAGTGTACCAGAGTTCCTTTTTCTCCACATCCTCTCCAGCAGTTGTTATTCTTTGTCTCGTTGGTAATAGCCATTCTAAGAGGTGTGAGGTGGTATCTCATTGTGGTTTCAATTTGCATTTACCTGATAGCTAATGAGGATGAGCATTTTTTCATATGTATGCTGGCCATTTGTATTTCTTCGTGGGAGAAGTATCTGTTTACTTTTTCAGCCCAATTTTCAATTGGGTTGTTTGTTTTTTTGTTGTTAAGTCTCATTAGTTTTCATATATTTTAGATATTAGGCCCTTATCTGATGCGTTATTTGCCCATATTTTCTCCCATTCTGTTGACTGTCTCTTTGCCTTGTTGATGGTTTCTTTTGCTGTGCATAAGCTTTTAAGTTTGATATAGACCCATTCATTTATTTTTGCTTTTACTTCCCTTGCCTTTGAGGACAGGTTCCTGAAGTCTTCCTTGAGTCCTAGGTATATAATTTTTAGTACCAATGTCTTCTTCTTTTTTTTTATTGGGGTGACATCTGTTAGCAAGGATTACATAGGTTTCAGGCATACAATTCTACAGTGCATTGTCAACTTGATGTATAATCAGTTCACCACCTAATGTGACTTCTCTTTCCATCACCTTAGCAGGTGTTATACAAAAATCTTTAATCCATTTCGAGTTAATTTTTGTATATGGAGAGAGTTGACAGCTCAGGTTCACTCTTTTGCATAAGTTTTTCCAGTTTTCCCAGCACCACCTACTACAGAGGCTGTCTTTTACCCATTGTATGTTTTTTGCTCCTTTATCAAAAATTATTTGTCCATAAATTTGTGGGATTATTTTTGGGTTTTCAGTTTTATTCTGTAGTATATCTTCAAGTGCCATCCTTGTGTTGGCAAATTCCCTCAGCTTCTGTGTGTCTGGGAAGGTCTTTATTCCACCTTCATATCTGAAAGATAATTTTGCTGGATAATTTATTCTTGGCTGGAAGTTTCTCTCTTTTAAAGTTTTGAGTATTGGATTCCACTCCCTCCTGGTTTGTATAGTTTCTGCTCTTAAACCTGACGCCAGATCTTTCCATGAGTTTGGAAAGTTCTCATCTATTATTTGTTTGAAAATGCTGTCTGTAGAATGCTCTCCTTTTTTTTTTCTAGTTTTATTATCCTGATGTTGTTTTGTCTCATGGAGTCTGATAGTTCTTGCAGAGTTTCTTTAATTCTTTTGGTTCTGTATTTTTCCTCTTCTTTTTTTCTGAGCTGCTTCCATGTTCTGATCTTCCATAGCACTAATGCTTTCCTCCATCTGGTTGGCCCTGTTTCCTATGGCAGTTATTTTGTTTCTCACTTCTTTCATTGTATTATTTATTTCTCGCATTTCCACCTTGATCTTTCTTATGTTTTGAATTTCTTTGTTAAATTGTTCCTTTTGTTCACAGATTTTCTTTTTTATGTCATTCATCTCAGCTATGGTTTTCTGCCGGTATGTTTTCATTTTTCTCAGAGCCTTTAGAATGACTACTTTAAATTCTCTGTCACGTAGTTCAGAAACTTCTAGATCTAAGAATCTGTCTTCTGGATAAATTTCATTTTCTTTTTGAGCAGATTTAGTTTCTAAGGAATTCATCCTGTCTGCTGGGTTCTTTCACTTTGACACGAGGGCATTATGCTCAGCAGAGCCCCAGTGCCCTGATTAGTACTCTTGTGGTGTCTTGCTGTAGGCTAGACACTAGGTGGCTCTGGGGGCCAAGTTTTGGGAGAGGGAGAGGTTGTTTCTTTCTTATTTCTTGTCTCTTGCCATGTATGGTGGAGGTGCTCAACTATCCAGGGTCCCTCCACTTCCTGCAGTTAGTTAGTCTGTTGGGGAGGCTCTAGGAGAGAATAGAGGCCAACAAAAATCATGCTTGGTCCTGCCATATACCAGGGAAGCTGGGTAATGCTTCCTATTGCTGGCTGGGGTGAATGCTATCAAATTTGTTTTTCTTCCCAGGCCGGCTCCAGAATCCCGCTGTTGGGGTGGAGTTGGCAGAGTCGCACTGCTTGTAGGCCCCAAGGGTGCCCAGGTAGGTACGTGCACCACAAGGCCAAAGCTGTGGGTCTGACCACAGGCAGTGTGAAGGCAGCTGGATCATCTCTGCAGTGGTCCAGGAACAAGAACCTCAGCCCTGCATAGGAATCATGTGCACTTGTGCTATGGGCCGTGAGGGTGCTGGGAGTCAAGGTGCTGTCTCTGGGGACCCGCCTTGGCCTGCAGTTGCTCAGAGTCCTCACTCAGCCCTTTCTTACTCAAAAGTTTCAGAGGCTGGCTCCCAAGCTCTGTCCCCAACACACTGCTCTAAGGCCTAGCTCTTTCACAGTCTCCCACCATCCTGCCACTTTGCTGGTTTTCAGTCTTGTCACCTCTTGGCCTCCCCTCTCCTCTTCACTGTGCTGCTCCCTGATAACCAGCAGCGATTCATCCTGTTGTGATCTGTATCTGCTCCTTCCCCTCTCTCCTGCTTGCCCCCTTCTCTCCAACCTTCAGGTGTTACTTGTGATGCATGGATATCTCAGCTGCCATTGTGTCACTCAGTGTCCTCTTTCTTGGCTCCTGGATGGCTGTTCAATTGTGTTTTCTGGAAGAGGCTTTAGAGACCTCCTCTTCAGTTGTCATCTTGCTCACCCTCCCCAAAGTTTGATCTTCTTAACCAGTAACCTCTGTGTGCTGTGCTATGAAAGCCAGGTTTGCTACCCATGTAAACTTGCAAATACTGAGGGTTAGGTGTGCAGGTAGGCCTAAGGTTGAGACTCCCCTCTGCACCTTGTTATTTGACAGCAAGCCCATGGCTGAACCTCACTAATAAAGTGGCACAGTGTTACTAGATTTGCATCTTGCTTTCAAGGTTAACTAAAGTAGGGCACCATAGGACCTGGTGCATAGATGTTTTGTTAATGTTGATTTATATCTCATACTGTGTTCTAGGTGGACCCCCAGCTGCAGCAGTTTCCATAGCTTTGTTCCTGTTACCATCTTACCCAAAAATACCTCTGACCTCTTGACACTCACTTGGTATATTTTATTATTTTGCTTACCTTCCATAACCCTAATCAGACTTGGATGAAACAATGTAAAGCATTTTGATATGTGTCCTGAAGCTCTTTTTGAGAATACCTATGCATTGTTCATGTGACATAAGTTGAGTCTTTACACAAACTTGTTTACATTTTTTCTGGTCAACTTAGACTTATATCTGCCATCTTTAACTTTATGCAAGTTATGTTATTTTAATCCTAACCTAAGATTCTGCTTTTTGCTCCTGCCCATCTCCTCACTCCTGTTTCTATGTAGAAACCCAAAAAATCCGCCCCCTTTTGGGTTTTCTTGTACTGAACCAAGTTGTTTTCTCTTTTCTAATGTTCGAGCCTAGTTTTTTTCACACTCCCATCTCACTTTCAATTCTTTCTAAATAACCTTTGAACCCCACTTTCACCAAAGACAAGACACAGTTCGGAGCATCACGAAATACAAAAGGCCTCTTTATTATTCATGTATTAAATCTTCTGTCATTGTTTCAATTTTTATTGTTCTTAAACCTGTCAGAATAAATAGAGACTCTCCATGGGACAAATGTTAGTATTCAATGTGGTACCAACAATGCTAAACTTTCTCTTATGTTACATAGCTATAGTATTGGAAAATGTTCATCTGTTTATTTCTGTTCAATAAAAAGGTACATGTTTTAAAAAGGATATGAGGCAGCATTCTCACTTTCTTGTTGAGCCTTCTTCTTTATGGCCTGCTGCTCTGTTGTGCTGGGCATTGACATGATTGGACCAGAAACTTTGGGTTTCCTTAATAAATATTTTTCATTGGTGAAGTCTTGAAGCATTTTCTGAGTATTATTTTTGTGTAGAAACTGGACATTGGCCAAAGCAATGAAAATGAGCTTGCCATGAGCACAAGTGAATGAAGATGTTTTGTAGTGTGCAGGTTCAGAATCAGTTGACTGAGATACGGTAACCCAGGTGGGGATCATCAAACCTGATTTGTTCAGAAGAAGTGGACAAGAGAGTCTGGCAGTACCTTTAATTATGCCAGAGGTGGCTGAAATGAACTGACTTCAGTAAGTTGAACTGAGTTAGTAAAACAAGACTGGACAGAGTTAGCCACAGCAGGATAATGTAATGCCATATAAGAGGGCCTTCAAGGAAGAGAACAAGCCTGAGGCAAAGGTATGGACTTGAATTTTGTGGGAGGTGGCAGCTGATACTGGGATGAAGATGATCATATTTTTCAGCAATGCCATCGTGTTTCAGAAATTTGACTTGAGTTTCCTCAGGTTCTTTGCCCTTACATGCATTGTCAAGCCATCTTTTGATAGCTGGGGATGGCTGAGGTCCTTTGGGGTTGCTTAAGTTTCCTAGAGCCCAGGAGAAAGAGAGTCCAGTTTTCTTATCATGAATCTTCCCTGGAGCATGAAACACCTTCAAAGACTGTAGCATGTGCATAAGTAGACAGCTTCTAGGCTTTCTGAAGATGTTTTCACTTGGTTTAGGTGGATTCTTCTTTCACTTTATCCTGGGAGTGACAGGGCTCTTTTTTTTTTTTTTTTTTTTGGACTTGGTCTCCTTGCTCTTTACTCTCTTCTGCTTACTTGTAGAGGTTGTTTCAAGTTTTCTTGGCCTGGTTCCCTTCAAAGGCTCTTAGATTTACTGTCCCTGCAGATAGAGAATTCTGAGGTTTTCTGTTGGAATACTTGGCCATGTACACATGAGTCCTGTCACTGGTTACATACTGCAAATAATGACTTTTTTTCTTAGAGACACTTCAGGATCTTGGACAAAATTTTGCTTTTGGGGCCACTACTGATAAGCTCAGATGCTTTATGTTTGTTCTTCTTAGATTGAGCTAAGAAGCCCTTATGCCATTTCAGTTGTCCTGCACCTGGTTCAACTGGATAGCTGTTGGATATTTGACTGTGATACCTCAAGACCTTTGAATTGGTCAAGGTCATACATAAAAGTGAAGAGCTGGAAAAGGTAAAAACACTTTATTATTGTTTTGGTGACTGCCGAATTATCACCAGATTAACATTTACATTCCATGTGTTCTTGACCATTGACAGTAAAGCTATTAATTCCCAGGTGAGCCTTTTCAGAACCAGGTTACACCTCTTGAGTAGTCTGATCAATGTATGCCAGAATCTGGTGAATATCAGGGATTTCTTAAGGGAGTAGTGGTGGATCTTGGTTCTCCGTTGAAATCTGCTAGGTATCTCGAGGCTTTAAAGGCTTGATTTTAATGTCATCAAGAGTATTTTTCTCTTTTTCCTTCTGGCTTGGAGATAAAAGCAGTGGCAAAATTTTATTAGAACGTTAGCTTGGAGTTTTCATTGAGAGGCTCTCAAGCTCAGGTTGTGAGTTACTCTCAAGTATCTTGATATTTCTGCTTCCACAGGATTGACCGATTTCTTGAGTGAGTGATAAAGCATATGTTTAGTTTGGAAACTGCAGTGCCAGGGAAGTGTTCATCCCAAGGAAAGGGCCCATCACAAAAAAAGGAGAAAGAAACAAAAAAGACAGAAAAAGGAAGAATTCTGTTCCTGTGAAATAAGTTGTTCCTCTGTCACCAAAACAGAAATCATGTGCCTCCCATCAATAGGAAAAGCAATTCTACTAGTTCTTCTTTAAGACTTTGTACAGCACCCTGTACTAGTAAGTAGGAGGCAACTAATATAGTTCTTGCAGGTAATTTGATGTCATTTTTTCTTGTTCTTTTATTTTTGTATATCACAAGGTATAATTAAAATTAAAAGAAAAGTAACGTTTCAAGAATTTTAAGAGCTTAACATTCTCTCATAAGATTTTTTTCAACTCTCTCCACTTTCCTGAGAGGGTATTACACCTCTTACTATATCCTACAGGAAGAAATGGAGTTCCTTTTAATGAGATATATAAGAAAGGACAGAATTTTAACCTGCTCATTTTGGGCAATATCTTGAAACAAAAGGTCTGAAATCCTGGGATCAAATAAAGTAGTGAGGGAAAGGGAAAGTGGTACTATCACAATGAGCATTCTGAAATGTTTCAGGAAGACATAAAGCAATAGATAAGAGAAGGATGTTCATTCCAGTGTGGCAGTAGAAAAGTATTGATGAGCTGGAGCAGTAAAAGTGTGGTAACCCTTGATATGCACTTGGGATTTACATGCATAGAACACATAGGCTCATTCCAGTGTCACACATTCCCACATCTCATAGGGTTTCTTATATAGTGTCTGCGAACAAAGAGCACTGAGTGAGGATACTGCTTCTTTAAGTCTTAGTCCTTCAATTTTACCTATATGTGGGCTGAAAATATCCCAGCTGCAGATTGATGTATTTTTGAAAGCTGAATGCATTTTACTATCTTCTCTATGTCAAGACTTACCTTGTAAACTTGTCTGTGTGATGGTTGAGCAGATACAGAGTAGTAAGTTTCAGAAGTGGGGGCTAGTGTTAAGACATTTGTGTGCTAACCTACTTTTAGTAAAGTGAGAATTTCTGGGTGAGGACCAGAGGCCCTATTTTCTGTTTATGGCACTGAGGATTGCAAACTATGGCAAGTTCTTTAGTTAGTGTACTTTCATTATAGTGTCTACCTTCCTAGTAGAAAACTGAAGCGATATGTTCCTGATTTGGCATCTGAGATGGTGAAACCTGAATGAGTATGGGCAAAAGTGATAGGTAGAGAGAAACAATGTGATTAGCAACTGAACTTTCATTATACTGAGATGCCATAGATGTGGAATAGAATAGCTGTGTTCTCATCAGTTTCAGTCACGGTGAAGTAAGCAAGTGACAATGACAACTTTTTGTGCCTCTTGTGATATCTTACTAAAGAACATCTGGATGGAAATTAGCTGAAGTAGACAAGTGACTTCTGTCAATAATTTCAGAAAATGTAGTCATGCCAAAATGTATGTAAAGGTAGGCAGGAGGCTTGAGTTTATTGAAAGATGTGACAGAAACTGAGTGTAGTAGTCTTGCAAAATTGATGGCTAATGTATAAAATCTGAAGGAATTACACACGTTTTTACTTAGGAATCTGTATTGCTCACTAAAAAAAAAGAGAGAGCTGCAGAAAGTATGGAATTTTAAGGAAGAGGACAAGTTTGGAAATTCTCTTTAAGAAAAATTAGAAAGATAATAAAAGAATCAATAAGAGTCATAAACTTGCACTATGTGTGAGCAATGTCATTATTGGAAGGCTGTTACTGTCAGAAATCTTCTAAGTGTAAAATTTGAAAAGATATCCAAAATTCAACAATTTGTGATAGTTTTCAGGGTTGAAGCAGTTTACTACTCTTCTAACTGCTTGGGCTCCAAACTTAGACACAGAGGTGCTTAACACCCAAGGGTATAGTTCATACACTTTTTTCTGGGCTCATTTTTAGAATTAAAACATTTTTAGAATTAAAACATTTTAGACTCAGGAGTCATTAGAGAACCTATGTTCTAGTATTCACATTTTCTAATTGAGAAAACTAAAGCTCAGAGAGGTGAGAGAGATATGTTCAAATTCTCCCTATGTGTTAATATTATTACCAGGTGGTATAGCCTAGGCATCCGAACTTCTTTCTAAGGACTCTGTTCTGAGCATTACAATGCAGAGACTGGAAGCAATCAAACTTCTAATGTGGGCATTTTTTTTCTTTTTGGTTTTTCATAAAACAGTACATCTATTACCTTTGTCACCCTATGTGTCTAGTTCTGCTGATACAACTCGCATGCAGTTTTTGAGAATTCACGTGTGGCCCAGTCACATTGGTCAATTTAACAAATCATTCTCAGCTTCTTTGAGCCTTGTTTGTTACCTACCTCAAAAAGACTATGTGAGAGTATATTTCTCGAGAATAATGTTTGAAAAAAAATTTTTTTCAAAGGTCACTTCTAGAAATCTTCTCAGAGCTTTAGATTTGTCATCTTTAAAGTAATTACAATAATAACCATAGTAAGGATTCGTATATGAGAAACATATCTCATATAATTTATATGAAAGTAGATGCAAGAAATTCTGGAAAAATCATGAAACTTACCACAAAATGAAAAATAAATGCATAGATCATAAAAAGTAGAGTATGTAAGAATAAACAAGTATAGTAATGTATTAACCAATGACATTCTGTGTAATACATGCATTATTATAAAAGTGAACATTGCCTATTCTATTGGAATGAATACTGTTTACCAAAAATGCTCTCACAATAAGAAACAATTTTTGAATGAATACCCAGAGATTACCAAAAGAAATGTTATATCAAGACAATTAATTGCATAACAATCAGCAAAATGTAACATACAGGACTGTATCAGTAGCTACAATATATGTAGAAAAATATGTCAATATAACCCATTACAAAGCAGAGAGTAAAATATTATGTTTCAAGAAATTCCTTTACAATGGCCAGTCAAGTTTTCTGAATAGTTCCTTGCAAGTAATAGGTAAAACGCTGAGTAGACTATACACACACACACACACACACACACACACACACACACACACATAACTGCATAACAACCAGAAAAGGACACACAGGAAGCATTATGATAGATTTAATATTTACCCTAAAACCAAGATTATCATCACCTTGAACATACTAAATAGTGTCATCTCCAAACACTCAATAATCATCACAACTACAATTGAATTAAAAACAAAGAGAAATGAAGGTAGAAGAACTTATAGGACTTTACACAATTGTTTTCAGATACTGTAAAATTGGAGATGTGGGGCTTAACATTTTTTTGTATACCCAACTAAGTTAGATGATGACTGTGTCTCAGTGTGCTCTCTGTGTTGGGAAGTAAATATCTGTAAGATGAAAAGCTGCTTGGACTTAAGAACTAGTTATCACACAGAAAAATTAATACTTTTGAATCGTGATGAGATATAATTCTTAAAAATTACTTATATTTCAATGGGGAAATCATCTACGTATGTTAAAAATCAGAATAAAATGAAATACTAAAATTTCTGTTACTTCCAATTTTGTAGATAATAAACTATATTAATTTCTTCTTTCTTAAAAGTGTGATTTATAAAACATATTTTTCCAAACATATGGCTCAAGAGCCATCTGTGTTCAGACAGGCTGAAGGAAAACTAAACAACTGAATATGACTTCTGACAAACGACTTTGCCTTGTGCTACACTTTTCTGACCTTAATTTCTTGCTAATGTATGAATGTAATAATTTTCTCAGATCAAATTTACTTTCCCTGCATTGAGAAGATTTCACACTATGCCATTTTTGCTTTCATTTCAAATCCTTGGTTTCCTTCAACATTTCATCCCAAGCATACTCTTTTGGTCTTAACAGCATGCTCTTCCTCTTCAGTCTTACATTATTCCTTCTCTCATTTTTGTATTTTCTACTCTCTGTTTGTTTCTATTGGCCTGTGCTCATTTAAACAATCTTAATCCACTTACTTTTATATGCTTGCCTCTCTACAGCGTAGTACTCTCCATTCTGTCTCACTAGTTTAGATTTTCACCAAGTTTAGATTGGAATTTCAAAACAGATGAATAATTCTTTTCAGCTGCAGTTAATTAAAAATATTTAAGTTGATATATTAGAAGTGGGAGACTTACACATAAGACACAGTATGACTATTACTAGTTTTCTAAATCACCTAGGCCTTCTCTTTTAGTAAAAATACTCTGTAGAAGTGGTTGATTTCTTTTTCTATATGGGTGTCCTTAGAGACCAATGTTGGAAAACATAAGAGGTTAGAGAGAACAAGCAGTCTAAGACCCTAATGTCACATATGAGGACTAAACAGATTTTGTGAAAAAGTCACTGAGTTGTCCAAAGTCACACAGCTAGAAAATGTGAAAATCTAAACTGAAGTGAGGTCTTCAGATTTCTAATTCAAGGCTCTGCTTTATTACTCTGTGTTATTTTGACTGCTAAATGGAGGTGATAAAAATAAAAACAAATAAAAAACTTCAGAAAGTCATCGTTCCTATCTGACATGGCCAGAGAAGAGGAGGAAAAATCAGCTATAAATACAATAAATGTTGAGACTATCCTAGAGGTTGTCTGAATGGCTGAAGAAAAACAGCACATGTATTTAGTATGGAGGCCTCTGGTCACACTCGTTACTGGTCTCTTGTGATGATGCAAACTTAGTTATAGACAGCGCCAAAGTAAACCCCAAATGTTTGTCAGGAGGTGATTGGTTGGGTGGGATAATGATGTCACAGTTTGAAAGCTGTAGCGAGCCAATAGGGAGGTCAAATTGTTAACAAGGGGATAGCATTTGTTGGAAGAGTGGCGGGAGAATTCAACCAACACCTGAATAGCCAAGCTCTTTGGACAGATGTGATAGTCTATGAGACAGATGTGATGGTCTCAATTTTCTCAGGCTCTGATGTTCAAGAAATAATCTTAATATTTCTTACAGACATTCATTAATATGACTATCTAGTAGATACTAGTTTTCTGTATATAATATACTGTTACACATATGATACATATTTAATTGTAATTTATCATTATAATACAGTTTATTGTTATCTTTAAAAGACAACCAACTAGATATCTAGGAGGCAAATGATCTGATCATTGAACTTCAGGTTAAAAAAAAAGATTCAGTGACTATTTTTGTCACATGAGTAGAGAGAAGTTTGAGGGAATCCTATGAGGAATGATCTGGTCCATAGGTTTTCTATTTAAATTTTTACTAGATGCTACCACTTTGGAAGGCTGGGTCAGGTTGGGTAGTGCTGTGGTAGACATAGACAGGTGGGACTTGCATCTTACTCGTGCTGTCTTCTCTTTATTGTGGGCATTTTTCCGGAAAAATCTTAAATTTTGCATTTTTATACTCATGGATGTCACTTCCTGTAAGCTTCTACTTCGTGGATGTTCTTTTCAGTGCCTGAAGTTTCTTCAAATAGACTATGCACATGAGAATCTAATACCAGAGAGATAGAAGACACAGTTAATTTCAAACCTTTCCTCTTCCAGCCTTCTCTTACAAATGCTTTGCCTATAATTAGCTGCCATTGTATATTTGGCCTTGGAGAAGTCCTGCCATTTCTGGTAGGCATTCCCAAAACTTTCCTGTTGTATCTGGAGTAACGATGAAACCTGGATCAAATGCACTTGTTAATGGGGTTTTTTCAGGGCTGATGAAATTTGGATGAGAATAGTGCTGGATGCTCAAGTTAATAAATATATGAAGTACAATTGAGTTTAGTTTGAAGAGATGAATTTTAAAGTATGTATATAATATTTGAATGAAAAGTAAACTTTCACATGTAAAATACCAGTGTTTCCATGGTGATGATCTCTATCTTCCATTGGCATCATCTGATAACTAAGGATGATCGAGGAAGGGCCTTTGGGGTTCTTTCGGTTTCCCAGAGCCTGGGAGAAAGGGAGTCCAGTTTTCTTATCACAAGTCTTCCCTAGAGCATGACACACCTTCAAAGACTGTAGCATGTGCATGCCTAGGCATCTTCAATGTTTTCTGAAAGTGTTTTCACTCAGCTCAGGTGGATTCTTATTTCACTTTATCTTAGGAGTGGCAGGGATTTTTAAAATTTGACCTTGTCTCCTTGCTCCTTACTTTTTTCCACTTTCTTATAGATGTTGTTTTTGTTTGTTTGTTTGTTTTGGTGTTTTTGACCTATTTTCTTTGAAGGGTCTTAGTTTTACTGTTTCTGCCAGATACAGCATTCTGAGATTTGCCATTAGAACACTTGATTAAGTAAACAGGAGCCCGGTCACTGGTTAAAATACTGCAAATAACTTTTTCCGTGACAGGCACTCTGTGATCTTGGACTGGATTTTGGCTTTGGGACCACGACTGTTAGGCTGAGAGGCTTTATGTATGTTCTCTTTGGCTTGATCCAAGAGAGCCCTTATGACACCTGAGTTTTGCTGCACCTGGCTCAACTAGATAGCTATGAGATCTTTGGTTACAATCACCTCAAGAGTTTTGAATAAATCAAGATCATACATAAAAGTGAAGAGCTGGGAAAAGGTAAATACACTTCAACATTGTTGTAGTGAGTGCCAAACTATCACCAGATTAATTCCAATTTTCTAAGGCTTCTTGGTCTTTAAGACTCAAGCTTTTTTTGTTTGTTTGTTTTTTCCTTTTAATCATGTAAGCCTTTTTAGAACCAGGTAGCTCCTCTAGGCTAGGCCGATCAATGTAAGCCAGGATCTGGTGAATATCAGGGATTTCTGAAAGGCACAGTGGTTAACCTTGGTTCTCCATTGGGACCTGGCAGGCGTGCAGAGGCTTTGAAAGCTTGATTTTAATATAATCAGAAGTCTTATTCTGTTTTTGCTGCTGACTTGGAGCTGGAGGCACTAGCAAATGATTACTAGAACTTTTGCCTGGAGCTTTCATTGAGAGGTTCTCAAGCTGAAGAGGTGGGTTACTCTTGAGTATCTTAATTTTTTTATTTATTAGGACTGAAGTGCCTTCTGTGTTCAGAAAGGCTGCAGAAAGACAAAACAACTGAATATGACTTCTGATAAATGGATTTATCTTTTGCTACCCTACTCTGACCTTAATTTCTTGCTATCCTATCAGTGTAAGCATTTGCTCAAATCAACTTTATTTTTTCCCTGCGCTGAGCAGATTTTATATTATACCCCTCCTACTTTCATTTCTAAGCCTTGGTTTTCTTCAACATTTCATTTCAAACTGCCTCTTTTGGTCTTGAGAGCCCGCTTATGCTCTTTCTATTCATTGTTATATTATTGCCTCCCTCCTTCTTGTATTTTCTACACCCTGCTAATTCTTGTTGGCCTATGCGTGTGTAAACAATCCTAATCCTCTTTACTTTTATATACTCGCCTTTATATAGTTCTGTCTTCATCTTGCCTCACTAGTTTCAATTTATACCAAGTTTAGATAGAAAATTTAAAAACAGGTGAATAATACTTTTCAACAACAGTAAATTGGAACTATTAAAGTTGTAACTTAGCAGTGGAGACCATTACAAATAAGATATTATGTATCTATTGCTTGTTTTCTACATCTCCTAAGCTTTCTATTTATGTTGAAATACTCTGTAGAAGTTGTCAATCCATTTTTTAAATATGAGTGTCCTTAGAGACCCAATGATAAAAAATTAGAAACAACTAGTTTAAGATGCTGATGTCACATATGAGGACCAAACAAATTTTGTGAGAAAGTCAATGACTTGTGCAAAGTCACACAGCTAGAAAATGTAAAAATCTAACCTGAAGTGAAGTCTTCAGATTTCTAATTCTAGGGTTTTCTTTTTTACTTTGTATTATTTTGACGGATAAATTAAGGAGAAAAGAAACACTAATTAAAAACTGTAGAAAGTCATTTTTCTTACCTGACATGGCCAGAGAAAAGGAGGAAACATCAGCTTTAGATACAATGGTTGATGAGACTATACTAGAGGTTGTCTGAGTGCCTGAAGACAAAAAGCACATGTGCTTAATATGAAGACCGCTGGTCATATTGCTCACCGGTCTCTTTTGATGATCCCAACTTAGTTATAGACAGCACCATGGAAACCCCAATTTTCTGCCAGGTGGTGATTGGTTTGGTGGGAGAATAATGTCACAGTTTGAAAATAGGAGAGAACCAATAGTGGGGTCAGTTTTTCAATAAGGAAACAGTATTAAGTGGAAGAAGTTGTAGGAGAGTTCAGCCAACACCTGCATGGCTGAGATTTGTGGACAAATGTGATAGTCTATGAGACAGTTGTGATGGTCTCATATTACCCATGCTCTGATATTCAGGAAACAATCTCAATGTTTTTTATAGACATTCATTAATATGACTGTCTGGTAGATAATAATTTTCTGTGTAACATATTCTATTACACACATGACACATATATAATTGTGATTAATCATTATCATACAGTGTACGGAGCATGTGAGCCAGAATCCAGGTCCTTTGAGAAAACAGGTTTTATCAAGGCTACCTGCATGCCTGGAATCCACAGTTCAAGGGTTTTGCAAAGCAGCCCAGAGCTTAATGCATAAGAACAATACTCGGGATGTGGTTTCTGGCTTGTGGGGGTAAAATATGACTGTGAACAAGGCTGTTTGGTTTCTGGAAATGACCCAAGACATGACTCATGGCTCACCTGCTTAGAAAAGAATAATAGTACAAAAAGTAATACTTTAGGAACATACATCAAGATATTGATTAAATGCAGTTACCCATAACTTTAAAGGATTAGAAAAGAACAATGCATATTTCTTAGTTGAGGTGTACTTTCCAGTCACTGATTTACCCCTATGGTCTCACCTGTTTTGCCCACCCTATAAAATAAACTTGCTGCTGCCAGATGGAGGTCTCTGTGTTGCTATCAGAGCTTAGAGAACCACCTGGTCCCAGCTTTTCTGTCTATGTCTGTGTCTGTGTGTTTATTTCTTCATTCCCCATCACCTCCCCTCTGGTTCGTCCATTCACCCACGCAGGTTGTGGCAAGTGGTGCCTGAACAGTAACTGGAGTATGGAAGAACTCAAAACGTCTGAAGAGGGAATGCTCCTGAGAGGTGATCACAATTAGAAAAGTGTTAAAGGTCATCAGCTTTTCACAACTAATGTAAGTGGGAGTGAAATACGAGAGCTGGGTGTAAAACATGGGACATTCAGAATCTAAGGACAGAGAGCTCTATGTAAATATGTTAAAATGTATGCTGCAAGCTAAAGGCAGCAATGTAAAAAGGCATCAGCTTTTAGAGTTTTTAGATTTTGTACAAAAAATCCTGTCCTTGGTTTCCTGAACAAGAAACTGTAAATATTCAAATATGGGAAAGGGTAGGAAAAAAACTGAGGGATCGTTATGTGGCTGATGGGCCTGAAAAAATCCCTGTCCATACTTTTGCTTTGTGGATGTTAATTCAAGAATGTTTAGATCACAGACCTGCATGTGTGTGGTTGCCTGAGGAAGGTAATTTTATGACTTTAGCTAAGACTACACAGGGATAGGAGAAATTATGCTCACTAGTCACTGATTCTGCAAACATTTCAGATGAGTCTCTCCCTCCATAATATATAAAAAAAAAAACTTAAAAGGAGGCTGAATGAGACAACAGGCAAAAAGATAAAAAAAGTTCTGATTCAGAGGATAAGGGCTCAGATGATGAGGATGAAGACAACCTCCTGCAGGGAGTTCAAAAGGTTTTTGAAGACTTGCCATCTAAAACAAGGGCAACAGCTCCTAAATGGCTAACAGAGGTGCCTAAAATGATGCCTAAAAGAGACACCTCTGTGTTTCATATGTATCCTTTACAGTTGGCTTTACAAGAAGCTAGACAGGCTGGAGAAGATATATCTAATTTTAAAGGGGCATTTCCAGTCCTTGAAAGACCAGACCCTAAAAATCCAGAACAAATTTTAACACTTTATTAGCCTATTCCTTTTAAAACTTTGGGATAAAAAAGGCAGCCTCTTTTTTTTTTTAATTCATTTTTATTGTTAGACTTATTGGGGTGACATGTGTTAGCAAGGATTACATAGGTTTCAGGCATACAATTCTACAGTGCATTGTCAACTTGATGTATAATAAGTTCACCACCTGATGTGACTTCTCTTTCCATCACCTTATATTTAGCTTCACCCCCTCCTCTCCAACCCCCTCACCTTTCTCCCCTCCCTAACCTACTCGTCCCCAAATAAACATTAAACTATCGATTGTGTCTATGGGTTATTTGTTTGTTCATTTCTTTTTTTCTTTGCTTTCAGTTTTATATTTGGCATATGAGTGAAATCATGCAGTTCTTTGTTTTTTCTGTCTGGCTTATTTCACTTAGCATGATGATCTCCAGGTCCATCCATTTTGTTGCAAATGGCAATATTTCATCTTTTCTTACAGCTGAGTAATATTCCATTGTGTAAATGTACCACAGCTTCTTTATCCAGTAATCTGTCGCAGGGCACTTTGGTTGTTTCCATGTTTTGGCCACTGTGAACAGCGCTGCAATGATCATTGGGGTGCATAAGTCTTTGCGGACAAAGGTTTTCAAGTTCTTTGGGTAGATCCCCAGAAGGGGGATTGCTGGGTCAAATGGTAGCTCCATTCCCAAAAAAAAAAAAAAAGGCAGCCTCAATGTATGTCCCCAATTCTCCTTTTATATTGATTTTGGTGGAATCTTTACAAGACAATCCTTTGACTCTGCATGTTTGGAATATCATTGCCACCAACAACTACAGCTGTGGCAGTTTGCTGATTACTGGCAAATTGCCTTAGTTAACATTCCTGGTCAAATTCAGTACATTATCCATCCAATAAATTTATTTAATTTACTAACCAACATGGTTTTATTTTTCCAAAAGTTATTGTGACCACCCCTATTTCAGGAGCCCACACAATGTTTACTGATGGTTCTAGTTCAGGGTATACTGGATATTATTCACAAACTGGTAATAAAGTTCAAAATACTCATTATAAGTCTTCTCAAAGAGCTGAACTTTGGGCTATTCTCATGTTTTTACTGACTATCTCACTCAAGTTCTTAATATTTACAGAGATAGTAATTATGTTGTTCATGTTGTAAAATTAATTGAGACTGCAACTATAGGGCATACTTATAGTGAATAATTGCTTCATGTTTTTGTTCAGTGACAACAGCTTATCAGAGCTCATATTCAACCTTGTTTCATTGCTCATTTATGAGCACATACTAATCTGCCTGGTGCTCTAACAGAAGGAAATGCTTCTGCTGATTTGCTTGTATCAGCTGCACTTCCTTTAAATCCTTCAGATGAGGCTTGCCAAGCACATGCCCTTCATTATCAAAATGTAGCTTCCCTTCATAAAGAATTGAAAATCACAAGGAAACAAGCACAACAAATTGTAAAATCTTGTCCCCAATGCCTCATATATATTCCTGTTTTGTCTACAAGAATTAAACCTTGGGACCTTAAACCTAATCAAATTTAGCAAGTGGATGTGACTCATGTTCCTGAATTTGGGACGTCTAAATATGTTCATGTTAATGTTGATACTTACTCTCATTTCATTTTTGCATCAACGCGGACAGGAGAAAGTGCTAAACATGTAATTAATCATTGCATTGCTGCTTTTGCAGTTATGGGCAAATCTCAACAAATTAAAACTGACAATGGTCGCTTATATTTTTCAGAGTTTTCAACAATTTGCTCTTCAAATGGGCATTCAACTTAAGACTGGCATTCTTTATAATCCACAATGACAAGCTATTGTTGAAAGAGCTCATAAAACATTAAAATTATAATTACAAAAAAATAAAAGGGAAGGCTATAGGGTATTCCCCTACCTCTCAAAATTGTGTTAATCATTCTCTTTTTATTTTAAATTTTTTGGACTGTGATGAACAGGGAGTCTCCCTTGCCAATAGACATTTTCAAAAGAAACTCTCTTTGCAGAGAGGCAAAATAATAATATGGACAGTGGTGCAGGCCAGATTCAGTACTAATGTGGGGAAGAGGATTTGTTTGTGTTTTTCCAGAAGGATATTTGCAGCCTACATGGGTTCCTGAATGGCTTGTAAAACATCATTAATCCCAAGGAGCTTGTTCTACCCCTGTGGAAGATGAGACTCACGGGGCCAGCTGGTGACCATTCCAAAAGGCGAGCCGCTGAAACCGACCATGACAATCCCAGAGAGTAAATCCTTCAAAAGGGCACTACACCCCTCTACGGTGACCACTATAAAGAGCCAGACTCCAACTTGGGGTCAGCTAAAGAAGCTGACACAGAAGGGCTTTGCTCTTGTACAAAATAGAGGGATAACTGTTACTACTGAGACTCTGTTTCTGGTCATTCTTGCTATTGTAAGCACCCAGGTAATGAGAGTACAGGGAGACACCTATTGGACATATGTGCCTAATCCTTCTGTTGCTCATATAGCAAGCTGGGAAGGTGACTCAGTCCCTGTTTTTACAAATGACACCTTCCTTATAGGAGGACATCCTGATGGACACATTATGCCTGATTGGAAAAGCTTTAATTATGCTGGCTTAAGCTCTCAGAGACCTCTATGCTTAAATTTAGAGCCAGCTGGAGACAATGTGTCACAATGGCCAACACACATTGAGGTTTCACTTGCACAAAAGACCAGTGTTTTCAAAAGTGGAGAAAAAATAACAATATATTTTTATGGGTTTAACAGTTCAGTGTACAGTACCCCCACTAATACCTTCGCTCAACTACCATATCCTCCATGTCATCCTCGATATGTTCAAAAGGTTGGTTGGCAAATGTATACCTATCATATTCCCATGATTCAATGGCTAGGAGATAGATATACTATATTTGACTGCTCCAATAATAAAACTAAAAAATGAAAAAGAGAACCTCCTATTGTGGGGCCTTGGACTACCCCTTTATTAGTTACAGACTAATACAGACTGGTGCCTCACAATTAGACCTTTGGCTCCTAGCAGTGGCAGCAGGGAAGATTAATGTAACCAAAAATGGCACTACAAATCAATTTGGCTTAAGGGCTTATGCACAGTATCTTTATATGCTTCTCCTGGACCAGTAAAAATGTTTTATAAAAGTCCTCACTATAATGGGAGTTGCTTAAACTGTAATCTTACTAACTGTGTTACTTCTATTTAATCAAATAATCAAATAATAATATTGTATCAGCCTTCTTTTGTAATGATTTCTGCTAATGTTACAGGACCCCAATATCATGGTCAAGGTCTTCAAGTACTTCAGGAGATTCATAATCAGTTGGCTTGCCCTCGTCGACTTATAGCTTTCATTATTTTGGGGATAGTTTCTTTAATCACACTTACATTCAACTCTGACGACTTCTGCTCTTGCCTGTCTCAAATTATTCAGGGTGCTCATTATGTCAATCAACTTACGTATAATACTTCATTAATTTTAAACAGTCAAGAAGATGTTGATAAAAAATTAGAAGCTAAAATAAATGTCCTAGAGGCAGCTGTCATTAGAATGGGCAATGAAGTAGAAAGTCTTAAATTTCACCAAAAACTTTTATGCCATGCAAATTATAAGGCAATTTGTGTAACATCTATGAGCTATAATAAATCTAAATGGTGTTGGGATAAAGTTCAAGAACATTTGTTAGGAGTTTGGACTCATAATAACATTATTCTCAATTTACAAAAATTACATTCTGAAATCTTGGCTATTTAAAATAGTCATCTAGATGTCCTTGATCCTGCTCAAGTAGCTCAAGATATTCTGACAGAACTTAAAGGGCTCAATCCACTAAATATCTTTAAACATTCTGTGTGGTACTTGTTGGCTATCATATGCTTAATTAGTATTTTATTTTTCTCTTCTTAGTTAGCTGCTGAGTCCTCCAGTCCCAAGTCTGAGCCCTCCAATTGAACACACATAATCTCATCTTAAAAAATAAAAAAAGGGGGAGATGTAGAGAGCGTGTGAACAAGAAGCCAGGTCCTTTGAAAAAACAGGTTTTAACAAGGCTACCTGCGTGCCTGGAATCCACAGTTCAAGGGTTTTGCAAGGCAGCCCTGAGCTGAATGCACAAGAACAATACTAGGGATGTGGTTTCTGGTTTGGGGGGAAAAATATGACATTGTGAACAAAGCTGTTTGGTCTCTGGAAATGACCCAAGACATGACTCATGGCTCACCTGCTTAGAACAGAATATTAGTACAAAAAGTAATACTTTAGGAACATAACATCAAAATATTGATTAAATGCAGTCACCCAGAACTTTAAAGGATTAGAAAAGAAAAATGCATTATTTCCTAGTCGAGGTGTACTTTCCAGTTTCTTTTTTTTTTAATTCATTTTTATTGTTAGACTTATTGGGGTGACATCTGTTAGCAAGGATTACATAGGTTTCAGGCATACAATTCTACAGTGCATTGTCAACCAGTTTCATTTCACTGATTTACCCCTATGGTCTCACTTGTTTTGCCCACCCAATAAAATAAACTTTCTGCTGCCAGATGGGGTCTCTGTGTCTCCATCAGAGCTTAGAGAAACACCTGGTCCCAGCTTTTCTGTCTATGTCTGTGTCTGTGTGTTTATTTCTTCATTCCCCATCGCTTTTCCTCCAGTTCACCCATTCACCCGCGCAGGTCGTGGCAACACAGTTCATGGTTATCCTTAAAGGGAAACAAAAGGAATATCCATGTTGCACAATTACAGTTGTCCTAAAATCATATTACGTGCTCTGATCATTGAACTTCAACTTTTAAAAAAGAGATTCAGGATCTAGTTTTGTCACATGGTTACAGAGTAGAGAGAAGTTTAAGGGTATCCTGTGGAGAATGATATGGTCCATGGGTTTTCTATTTAAATTTTTACTGGATACAATTTTGGCGGGTTGGGTTAGGCTGTGTTGTGCTGTGCGAGACTTGGCCAGGTGGTGCTTGAATCTCATTTGTGCTGTCTTTTTGTTTTGTTTTGTTTTCATAGGCATCATTTTTGAGGGGAGCTTTGCATTCTTACACCCATGGTTGTTACTTCCTGTCAACTTTCTACATGACAGACCTTTTCAGTTCTTTATGTTTCTTTTTTTAAATTCATTTTTATCGTTAGACTTATTGGGCTGACATCTGTTAGCAAGGATTACATAGGTTTCAGGCATACAATTCTGGAGTGCATTGTCAGCTTGTTGTATAATGAGTTCGCCACCTAATGTGACTTCTCTTTCCATCACCTTATATTTAGCTTCCCCTCCCCCCTCTCCCACCCCCTCCCTTTTCTCCCCTCCCTAACCAACTTGTCCCCAAGTAAACAATTTAAAATGTACTCTACCCATGAGAATCTAATACCAGAGAGGTAAGAGACACAGTTGATTTTAAACCTATCCTCTAGTGAGGGCTATGCTTGGGTAGAAACTGGACTTTGATCACAGCAGTGGGAACAAGCTCCCAATGAATGCCAGTGCACAACGATATTTTGTAGGGCACAGGCCCGAAGTGGAAGACTGAGGGATGCTAAGCTGGGTAGGGATCATCAAACCTGATCAGGTCAGGTTGATGAGAATTGGCCAAGATGGTCTGGCAGTAACTGTCAATGATGCATGATGTGGCCTGAATGAACTATCTGCTGTAGGTTGAGCAGAGTTAGTAGAACCACACTGGCCAGAGTAAGCTGCAGCAGGCTGATGTAATGCCATAAAAGGGGACCTTCAAAGAATAGGTAGACTTGAGGATACCCAAGGTTGCTAAAGGTGAAGGCATAGAGTTTATCTTCATGGAAGGTGTCAGCTTATACTAGAATGAAGTTGAACATTCTTTTTCAGCAGTGCTATCTGGATTCTGGGGTTTTACTTTACTTTACTCAGGTCCTTTGTCATCACATATGTTGTCCAGACGTTGTTCAATAGTTTGGAATGGCTGAGGGCTCTTGGGGTTGCTTCAGTTTCCCAGGGCCTGGGAAAAATAGAGTTCAGTTTTTTGTTTTTATCACGAGTCTTCCATACTGCATGAAATATCTTCAAAGACTGTAGCAAGTGCATGTCTAGGCAGCTTCCAACTTTTGAAAGGGTTTTCACTCAGTTCAGATAAACTCTTCTATAGCTTCATTCTGGAAATGGCAGAGGTTTTTTGTTTTTGTTTTTATTTGTTTTACTTTGTCCCCTGGATTTTTACTTTCTTCCATTTTCTTGTAGATGTTGTTTCTATTCTACTTAGACTATTTTCTTCTGAGGCTCTTAGTTTGACTAACCCTGCCAGACCTGCATTCTGAGGTTTGCTGTTAGATCACTAGGCCTTGTTCACAGAAGTCCTGTCACTGGTTACAATACTGCAAATAAAATCATTTTCTCTGACAGGTATTTCAGTTTAATGGGCTGAATTGTGCTTTGGGACCACTACTGATAGACTCAGAGGCTTTATATTTGTTCTTATTGTCTTGATCCAAGAAAGCCCTTATGACACTTGAGATTTCCTGCACCTGGTTCAACTGGATAGTCGTGGGAATTTTTATTGTGCTTACCTAAAGAACTTTGAATTGATCAAGGTCATACATGGAAGTGAAGAGATAGAAGAGGTAAATACACATTACCATTGTTGTAATGACTGCCAAACTATCACCAGATTTATTTCCATTTTCCAGAGTTTTTGGTCTTTAAAACTTAAGTTATTCTTTCCAAGGTAAGCTTTTTAAGAACCAGGTAGCTTCTCTAGCCTAGATTAATCAATGTAGGGGAGAATCTGGTGAATATCAGGGATTTGCAAAAGAAGTAGTTGTGGATCTGGATTCTTCACTGGGATCGGTAGGTACACAGAGGCTTTGAAAGCATTTTGACATCACAAGAAGTCTTATTATCCTTTGCTTGCTGGCTTGGAGCAAGAGGCAGTGGCAAAAATCTATGAGAACTTTGGCCTGGAGCTTCCATTGAAATGTCCTCATGCTCAGGTGATGGGTTACTTTCATGTATCTTAAGATTTCTGCTTCCACAGAACGGGAAGATTCTTTGAGTTGGCGGTAGACCAAGTGTTTAGCTTTGCAGTTGCAGTGCCAGAAAACTCATCATCCCAAGGATAGTTTCCATCACTAAAAATAAACGAGAAAAATGTCAGTTACTGGTAAGTAAGGTGCTCTTTCTGTCAACAAAACAGCAATCATGCATCTCTCACCAATAGGGAAAGAATTTCTACTAGCTCTACTTTAAGACTACGTAGAGCACACTGTGCTAACAGATAGAAAGTGACTATTGTAGTTCTTAAAGGTAATCATTTGATGTCATTTTTGTTTTCTTTCTATATTACAGGGTAGCTGTAAGTAAAATTATAAAATAGTGATTTTTCAAGCATTTTAAGAGCTTAGGATTCACTCATGTAATTTTTTCATCTCTTTCCACTTTCCTGAGAGGGTAATAATGCCTCCCACTATACCTTAGAGAAGTGAATAGTGCTCTTCCTGATAAAACACAAAAGCAAGGACAGATTATTAACTTGATTGCTTTGGACAAGTTCTTGGAGTACAAGGTCTGAAATGTTGGTGTCAACCAGGGTAGTGAGGGATAGTTAAAGTGGTAGTATCACAATGGAAATTCTTAAATGTCTTTCAGAAATACCTAAAGCAAAAATAAACGTGTACATTCCAGTGTTGCACTAGAAAGGCATTAATCAGGTGTTGCAATGATATACTCTTGGAGTATTCATGCATAGAGCATATTGGGTCATTGCAGTGTTTCACCATCCATGTCTATTAGGGGTTCTTATATAGAGTCTGCAAGTAAAGAGCACTTATTGAGAACATTGGTTCTTCAAGTCTCAGTATCTTAATTTTACCTATCTTTTGACTCAACATTTTCCAGCTGCACATAGGCGTATTTTTTGAAAGCTTATTTTATTTTACTTCCTTGTCAATGATGGGACATAAATTGTAAACTTGTCTGTGTGAGTAGTAGGTTTCAGAGGTGGAGGCTGGTGGTAGGACATTTGTGGGCTGAACCACATTTATTTTTTTTTCTTTCTGTAAGAAAGTTTTTATTTTACATAGAGAATTTTTTTAATTCATTTTTATTGTTAGTCTTATTGGGGTGACATCTGTTAGCAAGGATTACATAGGTTTCAGGCATACAATTCTACAGTGCATTGTCAACTTGATGTATAATAAGTTCACCACCTAATGTGACTTCTCTTTCCATCACCTTATATTTAGCTTCCCCCCCTCCTCTCCCACCCCCTCCCCTTTCTCCCCTACCTAACCCACTCGTCCCCAAATAAACA